>JAXLNO010002049.1:255596-364455 GCA_038087875.1 Malacoraja senta | reverse complement strand
CCCCATCCCCACACTCATTTCAAAATCCTAAACGGGACTCCACGAGCTGCTGACGTCACAATCCCACATGCTGACCAATCCAAGCGGCTTCTCTCTCTCTCTCTCTCTTCATTTGGCAGCTCCTCCCCTCCCCGCCCTCCTCTCCTTCCCCTACCTCCTCCCTCCAACTACGCTCGCGCCGCGCCACGCTGCGCCACCCGCAGCTCGACTCGCCCGCCCGCCTGCCCGCCATCCACCTCCAACCCCCCTTCCCCTTCCCCTCCCCCTTCCCCTTCCCCTCCCCCTCCCCCTCCCCCCCCCCCGTTCTCAAATGCTCTGCAGATCGGGAGAACAGTTAAGGCGTAAGTTCTGCTGAACTCACAGCTGGTGCAGCTCGCGAAGCCCCGCCCACCCGCCTGCGCGCCCCTCCCATCCCCCGCGCGCTCCAGAGAGTCAGAAGCCCACAGCTCCACTCCCAGGCCCGGCCGCTCACTCCAACCCCCACCCCACCCCCGTTCTCAAAATGCTCTGCAGATCGGGAGAAGAGATAAGTCTTTGGCTCTCTGACTCCTCCCTGTTCTCTGTTCCTCCTCTCTGAACGAGCAAGATCCTGGGGAGGGGGAGTGGGGGATTGAGGGGGGATTGGGGGAGGGAGGTGAGGAGGGAGGTGTGGGAATAGAGGGAGAGGAGTGGGGGTGATAGGGAGTGGGAATAGATGGACTGCCCCCACCCCTCTCCCTCCCCCTCTCTCCCCACCTCTTCCCCTCCCCCTCCCCCTCCTCCCTCCTCCCCTCCCTCTGCCCCACCCCCTCCCTCCCCCACCCCTCTCCCCCTCCTCTCTCCCCCATCCCTCTCTCCTTACCCTCCCTCCCTCCTCTCCCCCTCTCCCTCCCCTACCCCCCCTCCCTGCCCCCCACCCCTCCTTGCCCACCTCACCCCCTCCTTCCCCCCTTCCCTTCCCTCCCTCCCCCCTCTCTCCCCTCCCCTCCCTCCCCTCTCTCCTCTCTCTCCCTCTCTCATCTCTCTCCCTCCCCTCTCTCTCTCTCTCCCCTCTCTCTCTCCCCCCTCTCTCTCTCCCTCCCATCTCTCTCTCTCCTCCCTCCACCCTCTCTCTCTCCCTCCCCCCTCTCTCCCTCCACCCCTCTCTCTCTCTCCCTCCCTCCTCTCTCTCTCTGCCTCCCCCTCTCTCTCCCCTCACCCCCCTCTCTCTCTCTCTCCCCCGCTCTCTCCCTCCCCCCCATTCTCTCTCTCTCTCCCTCTCCACCTCTCTCCCTCTCCCTCCTCTCTCTCTCCCCCTTCCCTACCCCCTTGTCCTCCCCTAAACCCCCTTCCCCCCTCCCCTCCACACCCTCCCCTCCACCCGTCCCCTACCGCCTTCCCTCCACCCCTCCCCCTCTCCCCCTCCCTCCCACCTCTACCCCTCCCTACTCCCCACCTCTCCCCCTCCCTTCCCCCCACCTCTCCCACTCCCTTCCCCCACCTCTCCCCCTCCCCTCTCACCCCATCTCCCCCTTCTCTTCCCCCCCTCTCAGCCCCCTCGCTCCTCCCCTCTCAGCCCCCTCTCTCCTCCCCTCTCTCTCCCATCTCTCTCGCCCCCACCCCCGCCCACCCTCTCCTCCTCCTCCTCCAACCCCCCCTCTCCCCCCTGTCTCTTGCCCTTCTGTCTCTGACTCTCTCACTGTCTCTCCCCATTCTCTCTCTGCCCTCACTCTGTAACCCCCTCTCCCTCTCTAGACGCGCCTGCGAGTTGGGGGCTATACGTCAGGGGCTAGGGCGGTTATGGGGTAAAAGGATCTAATTAATAATATTAATATAATATCAAGGGGGTAGTTAGTGTGGGGGTGGTTAGTGTGTGTGACGCCACATGCCGCCCCGCACCCCCCCCCCCCGCAAACGCGCGTTGGGGGAACAGACCCAACGGGTCTGCTCTTGGTCTAGTACTTTTAAAACTGTATGTGTGTGTATGTCATATTTTTGGCCTTTGATTCGTTACTCTGCCAAAACCACACGCAAAAACGCCGAGATTTTTACCATTTCGCTAGCCATTTCACTTTTACATTCGCATATCCACTCCTCATTAAATTTAGTCATTTTTCTGCACACATTTTTAATAAAATCCTTCCCCCAACCCTCACTCACTCATCTTTTCGCCTCCTGCTGGCCAGCGACCATAACGGCTGCTGCCGCCCGCTCTCCTCCAAAAACGCCGTGATTTTTACCATTTCCCTAGCGGTTTTACTTCCTCCACTTCCCCCCCCCACACCCCGGCCCGGCTCTGTCACGCTTGCCGTAAGGCTGCCCCAGCCCCTTCCAACTGCGCATTGCGGGAACAGACCCAATGGGTCTGCACTTGGTCTAGTAGTTTTTTAAATTTTAGGCCATGTAGTAACACCAGTGTTAAAACGGTGGATGAGTCATTGCTGATGACAGTCTTTGGTCAGCATGCACAAGGTGGGCTGAAGGGCCTGTTCCTGTCCTGGCTAGCTGTATGACTCTCTGCAAACTGGGAGGAGCATTGGCGCCACATGGGCACCATATCCGAGGATGGATGTGCTGGCGCTGGAGAGGGTCCAGAGGAGATTTACGAAAATGATCCCAGGAATGAGTGGGTTAGCATATGATGAGCATTTGGCGGCACTGGGCCTCTACGCGCTGGAGTTTAGAAGGATGAGGGGGTCCTCTGAAACTTAGCAAATCGTGAAAGGCCTGGGTGCGATGAGGATGCTTCCACCAGTGGGTGAGTCTAGGACTACAGGTCATAGCCTCAGAATTAAAGGAAGTTCCTTTAGGAAGGAGATGAAGAGGAATTTCTTAGAGAGTAGTGAATCTGGAATTATTTGCCACAGAAGGCTGCGGAGGCCAGGTCAATGTATATTTTTAAGGCAGAGACAGATAGATTCTTGATTAGTACTGGTGTCAAGAATTATGGAGAGAAAAGGCAGGAGAATGGGGTTAGGAGGGAAAGATAGATCAGCCACGATTGAATGGCGGAGTAGACTTGATGGGCCGAATGGCATGAACTTATGAGCATTAATTTACAAATGGTCACTCACTTTTTTCTGGAATGGTTACTAGACTGGTAAAGCTAATCTGACCTCCACACCAAGACCAGCTATTGATGGATCACATACCGTTTGATTGACCGTTGATCATTCTTTGAACCTCACAAAGTGCTGGAGGGACTCAGCAGGTCAGATAGCATCCGTGGAAGCAAATGGACTGAAGAAGAATCCCAACCTATAAAACATAGCAGCAGAATTAGGCCATTCAGCCCGTCAAGTCTACTCTGCCTTTCAATCATGGCTGATCTATCTTTCCGTCTCAACCTCATTCTCCTGCCTTCTCCCCATCAAGGACATGTGGCGGCACCTGATAGCAACCCAAGGTCACGATGAACCATCGGCTCTAGAGGGCGGCGTCTTGGTGGGGGATGCGCGAGTCACGGGGTTGGTATCTGAGTTGTTATTTAAGGCCGGGCAACGCCCGTGTCAGCTAAGTAGTAGGGAGCTGTATGTAGAAGAATAAACACGTCTGGAGCACACACTTGTGTCCAATTAGTTTTTAGCTGGACTCCTGCCAGTCCCCGCCACAGACCTATCTATCTTCTTAGGCCCCCTTCGGTCATGGCTGACCATGACCATGGGGATCCAGACAAGCCCCCCAAGCTGCTGCAGGGTCTCCTCCGTGAACCCCACGTCCCCCTCCTCGCCCGACCGATTCTGTTCCCCTGATGCCAACCTCGAAGGCTTTGGAGGCCATACCCCAGCCTCTCTCCTACCGGCCCACTCCTCATGTCTGTCGTCACCAGTGCCCCCCCCCCACCTGGTCTTGGCAGAGTTGTTGCCAAATCAAACTGTTCTGCATCCCAATAGGATGCTTTCTACAGGGCACTTGTAGAAGTTGGTAAGGGTTGTTGGAGACATGCCAAACCTCTTTAATCTCTGGGGAAGTAGAGGTGTCGGTGCCCTCTTATAATTATAATAAGAATAAGAATAATATGGATGCAGGAAATGCAGGAAAAATGTTTCCAATGTTGGGCGAGTCCAGAACCAGGGGCCACAGTCTTAGAATAAAAGGGAGGCCATTTAAGACTGAGGTGAGAAAAAACGTATTCACCCAGAGAGTTGTGAATTTGTGGAATTCCCTGCCACAGAGGGCAGTGGAGGCCAAGTCACTGGATGGATTTAAGAGAGAGTTAGATAGAGCTCTAGGGTCTATGGGAGAAGGCAGGCACGGGTTATTGATTGGGGACGATCAGCCATGATCACAATGAATGGCGGCGCTGGCTCGAAGGGCCGAATGGCCTCCTCCTGCACCTATTTTCTATGTTTCTATGTCTATGTTTATATGGAGGCCAATGTGCCAAAAGCCTTTTTGACCACCCCATCTACCTGTGACGCCACCTTCAAGGAACCGTTTACCTGCACTCCTGGATCCCTCTGCTCTGCAACACCTCCCACAGCCCAACCATTCACTGTGTAGGTCCTGCACATGTTAGACCTTGCAAAATGCAACACGTTACATTTCTCTGAGTTAAATTCCATCAACCATTCAAAGAGTTCCAACATTTTTGACCCAATGACTATGAATAATTGGTAAAAACACAGGCCGAAGGGCCTTTTTCTGCGGTGTATCTCTAAAACTATAACTGAAACTAATTAACCTATCCATGTTCTCCAGAGATGCTGCCTGACCCGCTGAGTTACTCCAGCACTCTGTGAAACGTCACCTATCCATGTTCTCCACAGATGCTGCCTGACACGCTGAGTTACTCCAGCACTCTGTGAAACGTCACCTATCCATGTTCTCCAGAGATGCTGCCTGACCCGCTGAGTTACTCCAGCACTCTATGAAACGTCACCTATCCATGTTCTCCACAGATGCTGCCTGACCCGCTGAGTTACTCCAGCACTCTGTGAAACGTCACCTATCCATGTTCTCCACAGATGCTGCCTGATCCGCTGAGTTACTCCAGGACTTTGTGAAACGTCACCTATCCATGTTCTCCACAGATGCTGCCTGACCCGCTGAGTTACTCCAGCACTCTGTGAAACGTCACCTATCCATGTTCTCCACAGATGCTGCCTGCCCCGCTGAGTTACCCCAGCACTTTGTGACATTTTGTAAAGTAAGAAGCTGCCTGCTTGCTGCCTTAATGTCAGATTGGGTTCACCATTTGAAATTCTCCTTGGATTTTGCGGAAGTGGTGAATGAGGAAGGAACTCAAACTATACCCAAAATATACACTTGGGCTAATGGTGCATCTTATTGAAATGTTTTTTGATGAATGCCAATGAAACATGGCTGACATTGCATATTAAAGGCATTGTGTTGGCAAGCATAGAAAACTGGTTGAGTAATCTTTTCCCCAGGGTGGAAATGTCAACAACAAGAGGGCATAGCTTGATGGTGAGAGTTTAGTTGAGTTTATTGTCACGTGTACCGTGGTACAGTGAAAAGCTTATGTTGCGTGCTAACCAGTCAGCAGAAAGGTAATACATGATTACAATCGTGCCGTCCACAGTGTACAGATACATGACAATCGACAATAGACAATAGACAATAGGTGCAGGAGTAGGCCATTCGGCCCTTCGAGCCAGCACCGCCATTCAATGTGATCATGGCTGATCATCCCCAATCAGTACCCCGTTCCTGCCTTCTCCCCATATCCCCTGACTCTGCTATCTTTAAGAGCCCTATCTAGCTCTCTCTTGAAAGCATCCAGAGAACCGGCCTCCACCGCCCTCTGAGGCAGAGAATTCCACAGACTCACCACTCTGTGAGAAAGAGTGTTTCCTCGTCTCTGTTCTAAATGGCTTACTCCTTATTCTTAAACTGTGGCCCCTGGTTCTGGACTCCCCCAACATCGGGAACATGTTTCCTGCCTCAAGTGTGTCCAAACCCTTAACAATCTTATATGTTTCAATGAGATGCCCTCTCATCCTTCTAAACTCCAGAGTGTACAAGCCCAGCTGCTCCATTCTCTCAGCATATGACAGTCCCGCCATCCCGGGAATTAACCTTGTAAACCTACGCTGCACTCCCTCAATAACAAGAATGTCCTTCCTCAAATTAGGGGACCGAAACTGCACACAATATCCCAGGTGTGGTCTCATTCGGGCCCTGTACAACTGCAGAAGGACCTCTTTGCTCCTATATTTGATTCCTATTGTTATAAAGGCTAACATGCCATTCGCTTTCTTCACTGCCTGCTGTAAGAAGTTGGTGAGGTTGCATTTGGAGTATTGTGTTCAGTTTTGGTCACCCTGCTGCAGGAACAAATTAGTTAAGCTGGAAGGAGTGCAGAGACGATTTACAAGGATGTTGCCGGGCCTCGAGGGTCTGAGCTATAGGGAGGGGTTGTGCAGGCTAGGGTTTTATACCTTGGAGTGCAGGAGCCTGCGAGGTGATCTTATAGAGGTGTATTTGATGTTGAGGGGAATAGATGGAGTGAATGCACAGAGTCTTTTACCCAGAATAGGAGGATCAAGAATTAAGTTGTCTCACAAATTTACAGTATAAAGACAAGTTTACAGTACAAAGACTCTCTCAGCTCACTATGAAATGACTTCCGGCAGTCCACAACTAGTTTCCGAGGGCTCAAAGGGAAATGAAAAAACACTTCGAGCGACTTCTGTATTTCAGCGTCAAGAAGCTCACAGCAGTGGGTGCGGTGGACTCCACACTGAAGTGTTGGCGATGTGCTCTCTCCAGGCTTGTCTCTGCACCGTCCTGCTCTCAGTCTCAGCCCATGGTTACAGTAGGTGTTTTCTCTTGACCTGATTCTCTCCTCGTTGTCACCCACCGGACTCAGGAACAGGGTGGCACGGTGGGGCAGCGAATAGAGCCACTGCCTCACAGACCCTGGTTAAATCCTGACCTCGGGTGCTCTCTGCGTGAAGTTTGCGCGCTTTTCCCTGCGACCGCTTGGGTTTACCCCGGGTGCTCCGGTTTCCTTCCACACTCCGTAACACGTGTGTGTTTGTAAGTTAATTAGCCCTGTAATTTGTCCGTGGTTTGTAGGGAATGGGTGAGAAAGTGAAATAAGGTAGAACCAGTGTGAACGGGTGGTTAGCATGCACTTAGTGGGCTGAAGGGCCTGTATCCATATTGTATCTCTAAAATTAAAGCAGGCTCTCTCTCACTCAGTACATCAACAACACCCCCGTATGTTGCGTAGCTCTGTGGTTAGTAGTTCCTGCAATAACTTTAGGGCATGGTAGAGCTGCTGCCGGGTTTGATCCTGACCTTGGGTGCTGTCGGTATGGAGTTTGCACGTTCTCCCCGTGACCACAACGTGCTTCCTCCAGGTGCTCCGGTCTCCTCCCACACTCCAAAGACGCGTGGGTTTTGTACGTTAATTGGCTTCTGTAAATTGTCCCTAGTGTGTAGGATAGAAGAGTAATGGGTGATCACTGGTCGCCATGGACTTGGTTGGCCGAATGGCCTGTTTACTTCCTGTTTCTCTAAACTAAACTCCTCTGAAACCGCTCCCGACCGGCAGAAGGTACAGAAGCTTGAAAGCGCACCACCAGACTCAGGAACAGCTTCTCTCCCTCTGTTATCAGGCTTATGAACGGTCCTTCCATAAGCTAGGGTACTGTCCAATTCATATTTACCCCATTGCGGACATTGGACTTTGTCTCTGGAACTGATGCGCTACAATGCTGAGAAGTATATTCTGAATTCTGTATCTTCCCCTTTGCTCTACCTATTGTACTGGAGTTTGACTTGATTGTATTTATGTGTAGTATTATCTGATCTCATTAGATAGCGTGCAAAACAAAGCTTTTCACTGTACCTCGGTACACGTGACAAGAATAAGCCCAGAGATACCAATAGGCTGCTCCAGAAGGCTAGATCGCATGGGATCCTAGGGGAGGTAGCTGAATGGTTAGCAAATTGGCTTTGTTGTTTGTCATCGATATCAATGATTTGGATTGATTGGGGATGATCAGCCATGATCAATTTGAATGGCGGTGCAGGCTCGAAGGGCCGAATGGCCTACTCCTGCACCTATTGTCTATATTGGATGAGAACGTACAAGGCATGACTAGCAAGTTTGTAGATGACACAACATTGGTGGCATTGTGGATAGTGAAGATGGTTGTCAGAAATTGCAGCAGGATCTTCATCAGTTGGGCGGGTGGGCTGAGGAATAGTTGATGGAATTTAATGCGGAGAAATGTGAGGTGTTGCAATTTGGGAGCCATTTGGGAGCCCTAGGCTTAGACCACCAGGGGCGCCGGGGAGATGGCCAGCCCTGCCGGCAGTCTGTTCGTTTTTTTCATCTTTTGTTATTTTAAGTGTTGTTAAAAGTTTGATTTAATGTACTTCGGTTTGTTTTATGTAGGGGGGGGGGGGGAGGGGAGGGGATCGGGGGAAACTTTTTTTTCAAGTTCCTACCTTCCCAGAGATGTGATCAATTTTCTGTTCACATTCTCCGGGCTCTGCAGCCTACCATCGCTGGAGCTGGAGGCCTCCTCGGATTGTGAGCCCCACCGCGGGGAGCGGACTGAACATCGGAGCGGATCCCTTGCCTGGGATCGCTCCCACCACGATCACCGTGGACTTACCATCAAGGGCTCGCAGTCTCGGGAGAGGCTAGTCGGGAGCTCCAACGCCGCGGAAGGTTCGACCAGCCCCGACGCGAGGTTCGATCGCCCGGCGCGGGGGGAGCTGACAACCCCCCGATGCAGGAGCTGATCAACTCGACGCGGAGGGCCCGAATGCCGCCGGCTACGGGAGTCAAGATCATCCCGTCAACGGAGGGCTCGAGGCCCACGACCGAGGAAGAACAAAAGGGAAGGACATGAACTTTATTTTCGCCTTCCATCACAGTGAGGAATGTGGAGGAGTAACTGTGGTGGATGTTCATGTTAAAATGTGTTTGAGTGATCTGTTGCTTTTAATTGTATGACTGACCTGGCCAGTGATATTCTTCGTATGTTGCAAAACATACTTGGTGAATAAAATCTGATTCAGATTCAGATTCAGATTCTCACAAAGGCAGGACCTACACAGTGATGGGTAGGTCTCCGGGGAATGTTGTGGAGCGGAGGGACCCTTCTTCTTGGTGCTTTGCTAAACGCTGTCTCAGGGCATCAGTTGAAAGGCACTGAGCAACAAAGTTTCTGTACAGCATCACAGATTGATTACAGCATGGAAAGAGGCCATTCCTCCCATTGTGATCGTGCTGGCTCACTGCAAAAGCAATCCAGCCACGTCAGCCTCCCTCTCAATCCTACTGGTGAGGTCTCCCCCTCCGCCCCCCCCTGGTGTAGGGGTAGACCTCACGGCCCTCGACGACAGCACATTGAAGTGGCTACAGTGCCTGGAGACCATTACATAAACCCTGCTGCCTCAAACGCACGAAGAAGAATGCTGCTCATTCTTCTTTTGCAAATACATCGACAACTCCTTCATAAATGTGACGTTGAGTCCACCTTAACTTTGCTTCTGCTATGTGATTGCCTCGTGTACCTAGATACAGTGAAAAGCTATGTTTGTGTGCTATCCTTAGTCATAGAGCGTGGAAACAGGCCCTTCAGCCCAACTTGCCAATGCCGAGCATCATGCCCCATCTGCACTAGTCCCATCTGCCCCCGTTTGGCCCACATCCCTCTAAACCTTTCCAATCCAGGTACTTGTCCAAATGTTTTTTTAAACGTTGTGATAATACCTGCCTCAACTACCTCCTCCAGCAGCTCGTTCCACATCCCCACCACTCTTTGTGTTTAAACAAATGCCCATCAAGTTCATATTGAATCTTTCCCTCATCAACTTAAAACTATGTCCTCTGGTTTATAATTACCCTACTCTGTATAAAAAAACTCTGGGCATTCTATTCCTCTCATGATCTTACCCACCTCTGCAAGATCCTCCAAGTCAAGTCAAGTCAAGAGAGTTTATTGTCATGTGTCCCAGATAGGACAATGAAATTCTTGCTTTGCTGCAGCACAACAGGATATTGTAGTCATAAATACAGATCAGATCAGTGTGTCCATATACCATAGAATATATAGATGTACACACATAAATAAACAGATAAAGTGCATTAGGCTGTTATAGTTCATAGTTTGTTTGAAGTTGTGTGAAATTGTTAATAGTCTGATGGCTGTGGGGAAGAAGCTGTTCCTGAATCTGGATGTTGCAGATTTCAGGCTCCTGTACCTACTACCTGAAGGTAGCGGGGAGATGAGTGAGTGGCCAGGATGGTGTGGATCCTTGATGATGCTGGCAGCCTTTTTGAGGCAGCGACTGCGATAAATCCCCTCGATGGAAGGGAGGTCAGAGCCGATGATGGACTGGGCAGTGTTTACTACTTTTTGTAGTCTTTTCCGCTCCTGGACGCTCAGGTTGCCGAACCAAGCCACGATGCAACCGGTCAGCATGCTCTCTACTGTGCACCTGTAGAATTTAGAGAGAGTCCTCCTTGACATACCGACCCTCCGTAATCTTCTCAGGAAGTCGAGGCATGATCATACAATACATGAATACAATTAAGCCATACACAAGTACAAAGAGAAAAATACCACAGTGCAGAATATATTGCTGCAGCATTACAGTTACAGAGAAAAAGTTGCAAGGTCTGCAATGCGGTAGGTTGGAAGATCAAAACTACGCTCTAACAAGGAAGGGCCCCTCAGTAGTTTGGGACTAGTGGGGAAGAAGCTGTTCCTGAGTCTGGTGGTGCGCGCTTTCACGCTTCTGTACCTTCTGCCTGATGGGAGCGGGGAGAAGAAAGAATGACTGGGGTGCGAGTGGTTCTTTGATTATGTCAGCTGCTTTCCCGAGGCAGCGTGAAGTGTAGATGGAGTCAATGATGGGGAGTCTGGTCTGTGAGATGGTCTGGGCAACACCCACAACTCTGTGTGATTTCTTGCGGTCTTGGGCAGAGGTGTGCCAAAACCAAGCTGTGATGCAGCCCGACAGTATGCTCTCTAAAGGGCCTGTCCCACTGTACAAGGTAATTCAAGAGCTCTCCCGAGTTAAAAAAAAAATCAAACTCGTGGTAAGCACGTAGAATGTACGTAGCGGGTACGTCGGAGCTCGGGGACGTCTCTTAGCGGCTCGTAACGCTAACGGCAGTTACTCGGGAAACGCGGCAAGCTCGTGAAGACTCGTGAAGATTTTTCAACATGTTCACATGTTGAAAAATGTCCACGAGAGCCCAGAGTACCTACGAGCGGCCATTACCGTAATTCTCCAAGCTCGAAACAGGGGAAACTCGGGAGAACCCTTGCATTAGCTCGTACAGTGGGACAGGCCCTTAAGGGACATCTGTAGATATTGGAGACAAGCTGAGCTTCCTCAATCTTCTGAGTCGGTCGTGGTATTGGTGTGTGTGTGTTTTTTAACTGCAGCTTCAATGTTGCTGGGCCAGGACAAATTGTTGGTGATATTTCCACTTAGGAACCTGTCAGGAGTGAAGAGTGTTTTACTGCCACGTGTCGCGAAACGGAGCAATGAAATTCTTAGTTGCCGCAGCTAGATTTGTAAACATAGTACTCTGTAAAAACCACAATAAACGCAAAAAATGTTCAGTATAGATATTTTTTTTTAAATCAAACGAACAATAACAATGTCCCCTAGTCTATGTGAACGGAGCTTATTTGGAGGTTGCCGTGTTTAATAGCCTGA
Source organism: Malacoraja senta (assembly GCA_038087875.1). Classification (NCBI taxonomy): domain Eukaryota; kingdom Metazoa; phylum Chordata; class Chondrichthyes; order Rajiformes; family Rajidae; genus Malacoraja; species Malacoraja senta. Next base: position 352,833 of record JAXLNO010002049.1, on the reverse strand, counting down.
TGGTTGCAGGGAAGAAGCTGTTCCTGAAGCTGGATGTTACAGCTTCCAGGCTCCTGTATATTCTTCCTGATGGCAGGAGTGAAAGGACAGCGTGGACAGTGGTGCGGGTCTCTGACGAAGCTGGCTACCTTTTTCGGGCAGAGACTCTTGTAGATCCCTTCGATGGTGGGATGGACTGGGCAGTGTTCACGACTGTGCAATCTTTGTTCCTGGGAGTTACCATGTCCCACGGTACGAGTTCATTCCAAGAGCTCTCCCGAGTTTTCCCTGATTCGAACTCGGAGATTTACGGTAATGGCCACTTGTCGGTACTCGGGGCTCTCGTGGATATTTTTCAACATGTTTTTTCAACATGTTGAAAAATCTTCATGAGTCTTCCCGAGTTTACCTGCTATTAGCGAGTCTTCCCGAGTACCTGCCGTTAGCGTTACGAGCCGCTAAGAGACGTCCCCGAGCTCCGTCGTACCCGCTACTTCCGTGCTTACCACGAGTTGGATTTTTCTTAAACTCGGGAGAGCTCTTGGAATGAATTCATGTGTCCCAGATAGGACAATGAAATTCTTACTTGCTGCAGCACAACAGGATATGTAAACATAATACAGAACAGGAGATAAAAGTTCAGTGTGTTTATGGACCATAGACACAATAAATAATTATTTTAATTGCATCAATGTGCTGGGTCCAGGACAGATCTTCAGAGATTTGCACGCCCAGGAATTGAAAGTTTATGACTCAAATCTTCACTGGCCGTTGGATCCTCGATCTTCTTCCAAAGTCAACAGTCAGTTCCTTGGTTGCGCTGGCGTTGAGAGCAAGGTTGTTGTGCTGGCATCATTTGATGAGTTGATTCACACTCTGACTCATCGTCACCTATAACTCGTCCAACAATGGAGGTGTCATCGGCGGAATTGAAGATGGAGTTGGGACTGTATCCAGCTGAACAGTCACGGGTACAGAATGTGTAGAGTAGAGGGCTGAGCACATGCCCTTGAGGTGCTCCTTTGCTGGTGGTTATATTAAGGAGGAAGTGTTGCTGCCAATTCTTACAGATTGCTGCCTGTTGTTGAGGAAGTCGAGGATCCAGTTGCAGAGGGATGCGCAGAGTCCCAGTTCCTTGAGCTTGCTATCTAGCTTGAAGGGGATGATGGTGTTGAATGCTGAGTTGTAGACTATGAACAGCCTGATGTATGTGTTATTAATGTCCAAGTGGTCCAATACAGAGTGGAGAGGCAGTGAGATTGTATCAATAGACAACAGACAATAGACAATAGGTGCAGCAGTAGGCCATTCGGCTGTCCGAGCCAGCACCGCCATTCAATGTGATCATGGCTGATCATCCCCAATCAGTACCCCGTTCCTGCCTTCTCCCTATATCCCCTGACTCCGCTTTTTTTAAGAGCCTTAATCTAGGTCTCTCTTGAAAGCATCCAGAGAACCTGCCTCCACCACCCTCTGAGGCAGAGAATTCCACACTCACCACTCTCTCTGAGAAAACGCGTTTCCTCGTCTCCGTTCTAAATGGCTTACTCCTTATTCTTAAACTGTGGCCCCTGGTTCTGGACTCCCCTAACATTGGGAACATGTTTCCTGCCTCTAGCGTGTCCAAACCCTTAACAATCTTATATGTTTCAATGAGATCACCTCTCATCCTTCTAAACTCCAGAATGTACAAGCCCAGCTGCTCCATTCTCTCAGCATATGACAGTCCCACCATCCCAGGAATTAACCTTGTAAACCTACGCTGCACTCCCTCAATAGCAAGAATGTCCTTCCTCAAATTAGGGGACCAAAACTGCACACAATACGCCAGGTGTGGTCTCACTAAGGCTCTGTACAACTGCAGAAGGACCTCTTTGCTCCTATATTCGATTCCTCTTGTTATAAAGGCCAACATGCCATTCGCTTTCTTCCCTGCCTGCTGTACCTGCATGCTTACTTTCATAGACTGATGTACAAGGACCCCCAGATCCTGTTGTACTTCCCCTTTTCCCAACTTGACGCCAAGTTGAGGTGCTCCTTTACTGGTGGTTATATTAAGGAAGAAGTGTTGCTGCCAATTCGTACAGATTGCTGCCTGTTGTTGAGGAAGTCGAGGATCCAGTTGCAGAGGGATGCACAGAGTTCCTAGTTCCTTGAGCTTGGTATCTAGTTTGAAGGGGATGATGGGTGTTGAATGCTGAGCTGTGGACCATGAACAGCCTGATGCATTTGTTATTAATGTCCAACTGGTCCAATGCAGAGTGGAGAGGCAGTGAGATTGTATCCTCAATTGATCTACTGTGTCAGTGGACTCATTATAGTGGGTCCAGGTTCCTGGAGATTCTTTGCTCTTTGAGGCTCCCTGCAACTTGAGGCACTCTCGCAACTTTTAAGAAACATTTCGACGGGTATATGGATAGAATAGGTTTAGAGGACCAAACGCGGGTAGGTGGGACTAGTGTAGATGGGTCATGTTGGGCGGCCCATCGAGTCTGCTCTGCCATTTGATGATGGCTGATCTGTTTTTCCCTCTCAAGCCCCATTCTTCTGCCTTCTTCCCGTAACCTTCGCGGTAAGGCAGCAACTCTACCGCTACGTCACTGTGCCTATTCATGTTGTCCAGAGATGCTGCCTGATCTGCTGAATTACTTTGTGGTGAATCTGTGGAATTCTTTGCCACAGAAGGCCGTGGAGGCCGTCAGTGGACAATTTTTGAGGCTGAGATAGATAGATTCATGATTAGTGTCAGGGGTTTTGCGGAGAATGAGGTTGGGAGGGAGAGGTGGATCAGCCATGATTGAATGGCGGAGTAGACTTGATGGGATGAATGGCCTAATTCTGCTCCTATTCCTTATGACCTTATGGCATTGGCAAGTTGGGCCGAGGGGCCTGTTTCCACATTGTATGCCTGTATGTCTCAACCGTCTCCACCTGCAGCATTGATGCTGATTGGTACATGTACCGCACCAAACATTCTGAAGTCGGTAACACGCTCCTTCATCTTGCTGCTGTTGATGGCAGGGTCGTTGTTGCCTTGGCACCCTTCCTAAACTCCATCTTGTCGTTGTTCGTGGTTCGGCCCACCACAGTACAGCTGCTCCTAGACCTACGATGGGGTTACGTTCCGATAAACCCATTGTAAATCGAAAATATCGCAAGTCGAAAACGCATTTAAAACAATTTGATCACGTGACCGGAAGTGACGCGCGGCTCGCTGCCGTCGCCCAGCGTTTGCGCCATCGTAAAGTCGAGATATCGGAAGTCGAAGCATCGTAAATCGGGGACCACCTGCAGTGTTATCTGCAAACTTGTGAATGGAGTTAGAGCTGAATCTAACTGCACAGTTGTGAGTGCGTAGAGAGTATATGTAGGGGAGTTGGATTAACATATGAGCATTTGACGGCTCTGGGCCTGTACTCGCTGGAGTTTAGAAGGATGAGGGGACCCTCATTGAAACTTACCGAACAGTGAAAGGCCTGGATAGAGTGGATGTGGAGAGGATGTTTCCACTAGTGGGAGAGTCTAGGACCAGAGGTCACAGCCTCAGAAAAAAAGGACGTACCTCTGAAATAGAGATAAGGAGGAATTTTCTTTAGCCAAAGTGTAGTGAATATGCGGAGTTCATTGCCACAGAGGGCTGTGGAGGCCGCCAATGTGTATCTTTAAGGCGGAGATTGACAGATACTTGATTGGTAAGGGTGTCATGGGTTACGGGGAGAGGGCAGGAGAATGGGGTTGAGAGGGAAAGATAGATCAGCCATGGTTGAATGGTGGAGTAGACACAATAGCCAATAGGTGAAGGAGTAGGCCATTCAGCCCATCGATGTGCCGAAAGGCCTAATTCTGCTCCTATAACTGATGAACATGAGCATGCATCCTTACAGGATTCTGGTGTTGAGAATTATCGTAGAGGTGTTTTGTCCAATCCTATCCATATTGTGCTGTGTGGGTCAGAAAGCCAAGAATCCAGTGGCCGAGGGTGGAGCTGATTCCCAGATCCAGGAGTTTTGTGATGAACGAGATTGGGATTATAGTGTTGAATGCAAAGCTGTATAGAACATCCACAGAATATTCAAGCTGAACTGACCACGAAGGAATAAACCACAACTATTCGGTCCAAAAATGTTTTAGTGAAGTGATCCCAGGACGTCAGCGCCTCTGATACTGAAATTAAAGGGCCTGTCCCACTTTCACCACCTGATTCACAACCTTTTTTACTCGTTGACATTTTTCATCAGGCTAGAAAAAACACCCCGACCTACTTGATGCCACGAGTACCTACGACTAGCATCACGGCCTGCTACAACCTACCTATGACCTCCTACGACCTCGTGACGACCTCCTACGACCATGCTGCGAGTATGAGTCAAGGGCAAACTCGGCAGAGGTCGGGAATGAGGTCGTGAAAGTGGGACAGGCCCTTCACTCTCGTAAACGCAGAGCACTTTGCTTCATGCTGAGAGGAACAGGCCCTTCGGCCCGCGGAGTGTGTGCCGAACAAGATGCCGAATCAAACTAATCTCTGTCTGCACATATAACCCTCCATATCTATGGGCCTATATAAAAGCCTTGTAAACAGGGCTGTGGAGTCGATACCCAAAACACCCGACTGTCTCCGACTCCTTGATTTCCTGTGTATCTGACTCCAACTCTGACTCCGACCCTTAGGTATAATAATTCTAATTCTGCTATGATGACATTACACAAGATGGCATTTCATAAGAACTACATGAATCATCGGGCTACCTTTTAAACCCATGTCCTTAAAGTTTTGAGTCTAATCATTGTGGCTATGCTATTGTGGCTTTTCTTATTGTTTATTCTTGAAAAAAACAACAGAATTCATTATTCTGCTAAAAGTGGCGTTTACAACTTACAAGTTGTTAACTGCACTATCGTATCTGCTTCCACCAACCACCCCCTGGCAGTGCGTTCCAGGCACCCACCGCCCTCTGTGGAATAAAACTGTCCCCGCACATCTCCTTTAAGCTATGCCATCGCTACTAGCCTCCCTGTAGACTTGGGACTGTGCAGCTAAACACTGCCCGAACTTCATCTACAAGTTTGCAGATGATTCCACTGTGGCGGGACAGATCACAGGAAGGATATAGAGATCTCAGTGGTGACATGGCGTCAAGCCAACATCCTCTCCCTCTCTGCCTTTGATATTTCCACACTAGGGGGGGAAAGAATCTGTCCCGGCTATGCCTCTCATAATTGTATATACTTTCAGGCCTTCCCCTCAACCTCCGACGCTCCAGAGAAAGCACTCCAGGTCTGTCCAACCTGTAGCTAATTGCCGCTAGCCCATGCATCATTCTGGCAAACTTCTGCACTCCGAAACCTCCACATCCTTCCTGTAATGGGGCAACCAAAACTGCACGCAATACTCTAAATGTGGCCGAACCAAAGTCCGATAAAGCTTCAAATTCTTCTCTGTACTGACACAAATGATTGCATTTATAACGTGGCCCTCTGCTTGATAATCTCTCCATGTTCTTGTACAAGGATCTTAGAAATTAAAGCAAAATGAGGCCATTTTGTCTGCCTCGCCATTCAATGTGAGCTCCAACTTCAGTGCATTTAGAGTCACACAGCACGGAAAAAAGGCCCTTAGGTCTAACGCCCAGGCCAGCCAACATGCCCCATCTTGTGCACCACGGTGGCGCAGTGGTAGAGTTGCTGCCTCGCAGCGTCGGAGAGCCGGGTTCGATCCCGACTACGGGTGCTGTCTGTACGGAGTTTGTACCTTCTCCCCGTGACCCCGAGATCTTCGGTTTCCTCCCACACTCCAAAGACGTGCAGGTAAGTAGGTTCATTGGCTTGGTGTGTGTGTAAATTGTCCCCAGTGTGTGTAGGATAGTGTCAGTGTGCGGGGATCGCTGGTCGGTGTGGACTCGGTGGGCCGAAGGGCCTGTTTCCATGCTGTATCTCTAAACTAAAACTAAACTACTCTAGTCCCACCTGTCTTAGTTTTCCCCATATCCCTCTAAACCTTTCCTATCCATTAACCTGTCTAAATGTCTTTTCAATATTGTTGTAGTTCCTGCCTCAACTACTTCCTCTTGCAGCTCGTTCCATACACCCACCACCCTTTGCAAAAAAAATTGTCCTCAGGCTCCTATTAAATCATTCCCCCCTCACCTTAAACCTATGTCCTCTGGTTCTTGATTCCCCTCTGGGTGAAAGACTGTGCATCCTCCCTAAATATCCCCCTCATAGTTTTTATGCACCTCTACAAGATCGCCCCTCAGCCTCCTGTGCTCCAAGGAATAGAGTCCTAGCCTGCCCGACCTTTCTCTACAGCTCTCGGGTCCTGACATCATCCTCGTAAATCTTCTCTGCGCTCTTTCTAGCTGAAGGGCATCCTTCCAGTATCAGGGTGACCATAACTGAACACAATACTCCAAATGTGGCCTCACCAACCAACGTGTTGCGAGTCCCAACTTCTATGCTCAATACAAGTCAAGTCAAGTGAGTTTATTGTCATGTGTCCCAGATAGGACAATGAAATTCTTGCTTTGCTGCAGCACAACAGAATATTGTAGGCATAAATACAGATCAGATCAGTGTGTCCATATACCATAGAATATATATATATACACACATAAATAAACAGATAAAGTGCAATAGGCTGTTATAGTTCAGAGTTTGTTTGAAGTTGTGTTTAATAGTCTGATGGCTGTGGGGAAGTAGCTGTTCCTGAACCTGGACGTTGCAGTCTTCAGGCTCCTGTACCTTCTACCTGAAGGCAGCGGGGAGATGAGTGTGTGGCCAGGATGGTGTGGGTCCTTGATGATGCTGGCAGCCTTTGAGGCAGCGACTGCGATAGATCCCCTCGATGGTGGGGAGGTCAGAGCCGATGATGGACTGGGCAGTGGTCACAACTTGTTGCATTCTTTTCCGCTCCTGGATGCTCAGGTCGCCGATCCAAGCCACGATGCAACCGGTCAGCATGCTCTCTACCGTGCACTTGTAGAAGTTCGAGAGAGTCCTCCTTGACATACCGACACTCCGTAATCTTCTCAGGAAGTAGAGGTGCTGATGTGCTTTCTTTATGATAGCATCAGTGTTCAGGGACCAGTAGAGATCAGTACCAATACCAACAGATCGATACCAACTAGATGCAGGAGACTTCACATGCCTTCCACCATTTTGACTTCGTCAGATTCTACCACTGCCTCATGTTCACCAGGGATATATGGTGGCACAGTGGTGCAGCCGGTCGAGCTGCTGCCTCACAGCACCAGACACATGGGTTCCATCTTGAATTTGGGTGCCGTCCGTGAACGGTGTTTGTACGTTCTCCCCGTGGGTTCCCACCTCCAATATGTGCAGGTTTATAGGTTATTTGTCTAGTTGGATAACGTAGAATTAGTGCAAACAGCTGATCGTTGGTCGGCGTGGGCTGCAGGGCCTGTTTACATGCTGTATATTTAAACCAAAACCTCCATCCGCCGTCAGGAAGGTCTTAAAACTGTCCGCTTTCTCCTGAAACAGAGATCCAACCGGCTCCTCTCTCTCCACGGTCAGCCAGCACTCTCATCCACCCAGCAGAACTTGTTCTCAGCTCAACAACTTCTCTTTCGTCTCCTCTCACTTTCTACAAATCAAAGGTGTAACCATGGGCACTGGTGTGGGCCTTAGCTATGCCTGCCTTTACAATGGCTCTGTGAAACTCTCCCTGCTCCAAACCTTCTACAGTATCACTCCACAACATGTTCTCAGTTACATCAATGACTTCATTAGTGCTGGCTCCTACACCCAGATAGATACAGATAGGAAATGTTTAGAGGGAACTGGGGCAAATGGGCCAACGCAGAATGGCACCTGGTCGACATGGACAAGTTGGGCAGATGGGCCAGTTTCCCTGCTGTCCGACTCCATTTTTACTCCATTACTCTAGAGCTAAGTTGCACTGAGGTAGATTAGAAGTTCGGGAAGAACATCCTTAGCATGAGAGTTCCTTATGTTTAGGTTTAAGTTTACTATTGTCACGTGTACTAGGGTACAGTGAAAAGCTTTGTTTTTCACGCTATCCAAACAGATCAAATAATACCACACATAAATACAACCAAGTCAAACTCAAGTACAATAGGTGGAGCAAACGGGAAGATACAGAGTGTAGAATATAGTTCTCAGCATTGTAGCGCATCAGTTCCAGAGACAAAGTCCAATGTCCGCAATGGGGTAGAGGTGAATCAGACAGCACCCTAGCTTATGGAAGGACCGTTCAGAAGCCTGATAGCAGAGGGGAAGAAGCTGTTCCTGAGTCTGGTGGTGCGGGCTTTCAAGCTTCTGTACCTTCTGCCGGACGGGAGTGGGGAGAAGAAGGAATGACCGGGGTGGGACAGGGACACGTCTTTGATTATGTCGGCTGCTTTTCCGAGGCAGCGTGAAGTGTAAATGGAGTCGATGGTGGGGAGTGTGGTCCGTGTGATGGACTGGGCTACATCTACAATGGTGGGGAGTGTGGTTTGTGTGATGGACTGGGCTCCTTCTACAATGGTGGTAAGTGTGGTCTGTGTGACGGACTGGGCTACATCTACAACTGTGCGATTTCTTGCGATCCTCCTGTTCCCAACCCAGGCTGTGATGCAACCCGACAGTGTTCTCTCTACCGTGCATCTGTCGATGTTTCTAAGAGGTACTGGAGACACACTGAATTTCCTTAGTCTCCTCAGGAAGTAGAGGCATTGGTGTGGCTTCTTAGCTATATTGTTGCTGTGTTTGCACCAGGACAGATTAATAGCCCTGTCCCACGGTACGAGTTCATTCCAAGAGTTCTCCCGAGTTTGCGCTGATTCGAACTCGGAGATTTACGGTAATGGCCACTCGTCGGTACTCGGGGCTCTCGTGGACATTTTTCATCATGTTGAAAAATCTTCACGAATTTTCCCGTGCTTACCTGCCGTTAGCGAGTCTTCCCGAATACCTGCCATTAGCGCTAAGAGACGTCCCCGAGCTCCGACGTACCCGCTACGTTCAATCTCCGTGCTTACCACGAGTTTGATTTTTTTTTAACTCGGGAGAGCTCTTGGAATGAACTCGTACCGTGGGACAGGGCTTTATGGGTGATATTTACAGCTGGGAACAAAGCTCGTGATACATACTGTGGTGTGTACTCCACCACGTTCCCTGTGGTCACTGACCAGCAAGACTATAATTACACCAGTTAAAGGACACTTAGACAGGGGCGTGGATAGGAAAGGTTTGGGGGGGGGGGTGTAATATGGGCCAAACGCAGGTAAATGGGATAGCGATGGGACATCCGGCAACTGAACTGTCCTCTCACCAACTAGAGAACGGTCTTGACCTCCCATCTACCTTATTGGAGATCCTCAGACTATCTTTAAGGGCCTGTCCCACTGTACGAGGTAATTCAAGAGCTCTCCCGAGTTTAAAAAAAATCAAACTACGTAAATGGTAAGTACGTAGAATGTACATAGCGGGTACGTCGGAGCTCAGGACGTCTCTTGGCGGCTCGTAACGCTAACGGCAGGTACTCGGGAAACGCGGTAAACTCGTGACGTTTTTTCAACAGTGTGAAAAATGTCCACGAGAGCCCCGAGTACCTACGAGCGGCTATTACTGTAATTCTCCGAGTTCGAACCAGGGCAAACTCGGGAGAACTCTTGAATTACCTCGTACAGTGGGACAGGCCCTTTTAAATCTGATTTCGCTGACTTATCTTGCACTAAAATGTTATTTCCTTTATCCTGTATCTGTACACTGTGGACGGCTCGATTATAATCATGTACAGTCCATCTGCTGACTGGATAGCACGCAACAAAAACGATTTTCACTGTGCATCGGTACACGTGAGAATAAATTAAACTAAAAGCTCAGATAGAGTTCTTGACCGACAAGCACAAGTTGGGCTGAAGGGCTTGGGGATACTGAACACAATAAGTAATTGGTTCAAAAATTGACACAGAGTGCTGGAGTAACTCAGTGAGTCAGGCAGAATCTCTGGGGAACATGGAGAGGTGAAGTCTTTCAGGTCGTAACCCTTCTCCAAACTGTTTCTCACATTAAAGAGTGGTGCTGACTCATATAAGGAGGCGAGAGAGGCGGAAGCAATGTGGAAAATAAATTCTCAGAAATTGAGAACCACTGGTATTACAGCTGCCCTGCCCCTGTCACCTGTTCTGGGAGGAACTTTTGAACCCAACCCAACCACTTCTGTAAACCTCGCAACACTCTAGAGGCCACGTTCTTAGAACATACCTGGTAGAACAGTACAGCACAAACATGGCCCTTCGCCCCACAATACCTGTGCCAAACAGGATGCCAGGACCATATTTAGACTTTAAACATACAGCACGGAAATAGTCCCTTTGCCCCACCGAGTCCGCGCCAACCTGCGATCACCCCGTACACTGGTTCTATCCTACACACCAGGGACAATTTTCAATTTTACCGAGGCCAATTAACCGGCCAAACACCTTTGGATGTGTGGGAGGAAACCGGGGCACCCGGAGAAAACCCACGCAGTCACAGGGAGAAAGTAAAAACTCCGTACGGAGAGTCGGGATCGAACCAGGGTCTCTGGAGCTGTGAGACCCAGCTATTCGCAGTCTGAATCAACAATTTGGTTCGACGTCATTACCAAGGTCGCTCAAGGTACAAAACCAGACGTGACTTTGGGCATAGACACAAAGTGCTGGGGTAACTCAGCGGATTAGGCAGCATCTCTGGAGAAAAGGAACGGGGAACGCTTTGGGTTGGAACCTGACTGTGAGCATTGGTATCGGTTTATTATTGACACAAGTATGGAGATACAGTGACAAACTTTGCTTGCATGCTATCCAGCCCGATCATACTACACATGTTTTGGTCACTGTCATGGCGGTGTTTACAACTTCTCAAAGTTCAACCTTCGATAGCCACTAATTTGTCGGGGGATGATTAGAAAAAGTAGTCTCACGCACTCCACGACACATTTGAAACAGCAAAGATGAATCTACCAGAAGTAGTCTCTTGATTCATCGCCTCTTTATTGAGGTAATACAAAACAATGAAATAACTCATCATTTTCCGTTCTTAATCTTCATTCCATTCAGGTCATATAAATCATAAAACGTTCTTCTTGTAAATCGACTGACTACATATATCTATGTCCCAATCATGCAAATATTTGATTAGTGTATAAATGTAAATAATTTGGTGTACATAGGGAAATAGGTGTTTATAGCTGTAGCTGCTAAATTTGTATAAGATAATTATAAGGGGTGGGAATTAATAAGCTTTGGCTTCTTCCTGCTCCTTTTCGGACACATACGATTCATTTATTTATAAATATTGTTTAAGATTTTTATAAATATTCTTATTTTGTCTTTTTTGTTTTTTGTATGCTGATTCATACTTGCTTTTTATTTCTTTGTCTGTTCGAAATAAAGGATTTATTATTATTATTATTATTATTATTATTATTATTATTATTATTATTATATGCTCGTGGCCATGGTAGAAAACTTTCATCCCTGACATCAAACTAAAACTACTCATCTGAGAGCCCGCGCCAGAATCCTCCAGCCAAAAACACGCCCCTGCGCCCCAGACTAGGTATAAAATCCCACCTTCGGGGTTTATCCCGAAGAGATACTCAGCTAATAATATGAGACGTTTACTCAATATAATGCATTCACATAAATTTGAAGAACAAGAATTATCAATTATTTCGCTGGATGCTGAAAAAGCATTTGATCAAGTAGAATGGAATTATATGGATAAAGTATTAGAAAAATTCCAATTGGGAAAGAATTTTATTTTATGGATTAAATTATTATATAATAAACCTACAGCTAGAATATTAACTAATAATATATTATCTTCGAAATTTCAACTATCAAGGGGAAATAGACAAGGGTGCTCATTATCACCACAGTTGTTTGCTCTTATAATTGAACCTAGCAGAAAAAATTAGAATACATCCCGATATCCATGGGTATAATACTAAATACTCAAATAATAAAATATCTTTATACGCAGATGATATATTACTGTACATTACAAAACCTCAAATCACTATACCAAATATATTAAACTTAATTGAAGACTTTGGATCTTTTTCTGGATACAGAATAAACTGGAATAAAAGTGAAATTATGTCAATAAAACCGAAATACTCAACACATCTTTTAAAATTCCCTTTTAAAATAGCTACAGAAAAATTTAAATACCTGGGAATCGAAATTACCAGAACATATCAAGGTATGTTTAAAGCAAATTTTGAGCCTTTACTTAATAAATTAAATACATTAATTAAATTTTGGAAAACGCTCCCGATGTCTTTAATAGGCCGAATAAATGCAATAAAAATGATCTTTCTTCCACAAATTTTATACCTATTTCAATCGATTCCTATATACTTACCAAAGAAGTTTTTTTTTAAACTGGACTCAGACATTACTAATTTTATATGGGACTATAAATCACATAGAATACAAAGGACACACCTGAACAAACCTAAAGTACTAGGGGGCTTAGCACTCCCTAATTTCATGTATTATTATTGGTCAGTAAATATTAAAAATATGATTCAACTGATGGATAATTCTGCTCAGCAAGTGGATTGGATTGTAATGGAGAGAGAGGACTGCTCCTCTAGAAACAGTGGAGCGATCCTCCTCTCACCAACGAAACTGAATAACATAAACTATAATAAGAACCCAATCATACATAGTACAATCAGAATTTGGAAACAAATAAAACAAAATTTAAAATTAAGAATTTTTTCACTTTTATCTCCCATAGTTAATAACCCTTCGTTTAATCCCTCTACTACAGATAAAGCCTTCATACAATGGGATAGACTAGGAATTAAAACGTTCGGTGACTTGTATGAAACTGGAAAATTACTATCATTTCAGCAATTACAAATAAAATATAAACTTGGAAATAATCAATATTTTAAATATTTTCAAATATGTGACTATTTGAAAAAATATATAAAAGATCATTATAATAGCCCAGTAGATGTTTTGGATGATGCAATGCAGATAAAAGCTGATTCAGCAAATTCAATATCATATTTGTATAATATTATCTTAAATGTAGAAATACCATCTACGGAAGGTATTAGAAGAGAATGGGAACAAGATTTAGCTATTAAATCTCAAAGGAAAAATGGAATGAATACTTATTAAAAGTGCATAAATGTTCGATAAATGTAAGACATACTTTAATACAATTCAAAATTTTACATAGATTATACTATTCTAAAACTAAAATCCATAAAATTTTCCCAAATATATCATCAAACTGTGATAAATGTCAATCTCAAGAAGCTACTATAGCGCATTCATTTGTCTTTTGTACAAAAATTCAAAAATTTTGGATTGACATTTTTGAAATCTTTACAAAATTATTTAAAATAAAACTGATACCCAAAGCAGAATGGATTATCTTCGGAATAACGGAAGATAGTCCAGAACTAAATGTGTTTCAAAAGAAACTAATAGACTATGGGTAACTGGAAAAAAGTTAATCCTAAAATTTTGGAAAAATGCTCCAATACCAACTAATGTGGATTTCAAATATGTTTGAAACATTACACCTAGAAGAGATAAGACTCCTACTGGCAGGTAAACCAGATCACTTCCATCTGACGTGGTCGGCATTTATAGAATTATTACAAATATAGGGTGCAAAGGTACTTTAAAAAAACTGAGGTCGAGTAGGGGGGGGATGAAAATTGGAGATTTGGTATGTCCCATTTGCGGGATGCTGATAAAAAAGGTATTTGTTCTCTTTTTCCTTTCTCTTTTTCTTCTTCTTTTCTAGGGTCTATTTCTTAACTCTTTTTCTTATAGGGTCTTTGTTCTTTCTTGTTGTCACGTTTTTTTTTTACACTTTCACCTTTTCCTTCACTTTCCTCTTTCTCTTAATCTTATCCTCTCCCTTTATTAATGTAAAAAAAAAAAGTGGAGTACATTAATTGTAATAAAATATATGTGACGAGTACTAATGGATGTGGTTGTAACGTAATGTGCTTCTAATAAATAAAAATAAAAAAAAAATAAAAAACTAAAACTACTCATCTACTCGCCAGAATCCTCCAGCCAAAAACACGCCCCTGCGCCCCAGACTAGGTATAAAATTCCACCCACATTAACACAGGCAGATAATAACTAAAGGTAACTAGACACGACTATAGTAAACTTACTTAAGCTTAATGGCTCCAACAGTCACCATATTATGGGGAAGATGTTGTCAAGCTGGAAAGGATGCAGAGAAGATTCTCGAGGATTTTGCCAGGACTCGAGGGTCTGAGCTTCAGGGAGAGGTTGGGCAGACGGACTTTATTTCAATGGAGCGCAGGAGGATCTTATAGATGTGTACAAGATCATGAAATGGATAGATAGGATAAATGCAGAGTCTTTTACCCAGAGTATGGGGAATCGAGAACCAGAGGACATAGGTTTAAGGTGAGGGGGGAACGATTTAACAGATACCTGAGGGGTAACGTTTTTACACAAAGGGTGGTGGGTGTAAGACACGAGCTGCTGGAGGAGGTAGTTGAGGCAGGTACTATCGTAATGTTAAAGAGACACTTGGAAAGGGTACATGGATTGGATAGGTTTAGAGGGAAATGGGCCAAACGCGGGCAGTAGTCTGATAACAGAGGGGAAGAAGCTGTCCCTGAGTCTAGTGGTCCGTGTTTTCAAGGGTCGGGACCCTTCTTCACTTGCCAGGCTTTGTCCTTCCCCCACTTCTCTCTATCAACTTTCTCCAGCCAACTGCCATCTGTCTGAAGAAGGGCCGCAACCTAAAATGCATCCTCTTCATTGCCTCCGCAGATGGTGCCTGACCTGCTGAGTTCCTTCCTCTGGGACATTGTTGCTGGCTGTAACCCACTCCCCTGCGTTGATGTGTAAATCAGTACCACCGACAACTGGTGGTGCCACTTGTGACTCCAGTCCAAGCGCAGCGTGGCTCTGGAACCTGTGTTTCTTCCCCCTGTTGTTCTAATGTTCACTTCTCTCCCCCTCTCTCTCTCTCCAGACATTTCACACAATAATTGGACAATATCCGGTGCTGATGAGGTGTCTGCCGTGGAAGGGGCCTCCGCGGTGTTGCCGTGTAGATTTACCCACCCACCCAATGATCGTGATCTCACCGGCTCCATGATGTGGCACAAGATGACATCAAAGACTCCCAGCCTTGTGTTTAACTGCACATATGCCGGTCCCGGCCGCCCCCGATGCGATGAAGAGACACAGAAGGCCGGAGGAGGTCGGTTCAAATTCGTGGGGAACCTCAGAGAGGGAGATGCCTCGATAATGGTGGAGCAACTGAGACGGAAGGACAGTAATAAGTACCGGTGCCGCCTGGAGCTCAGTGTTGGGAGTTTTCAATCTTTGATTCCAACGCAGCTGTCTGTGAAAGGTGAGAACAATGTTCAGAGACTGTCGCTGCATCTTGTACAGTGAGTCATAGAGTTTTACAGCATGGAAACAGGCCCTTCATCCCAACTCATCCATGCTGACCCATCTACACTAGACCGATTTGTCCACTTTCTGACCCACATCCCTTTAAACTTTTCATATCCATGTACCTGTCCAAATGTCTTTTAAATATTCTTATAGTCCCTGCCTCGACTACCTCCTCTGGCAGCTCGTTCTATACACCCACCACCCTCTGTACATTGAGGATTGAATACTTTAACCAAGTAGCCCTTGCGTCCCCTCTCTCTCCATCCCTCCCCTACCCAAGTCGTACCAGCTTCAAAGTCGTCTTGTGTCTATCTTCAGTGTAAACCAGCATCAGGAACTGCGGCGACCTAATCCGTGAGTTCTGGCGAGTTTGCCCTCGACTCATACTCGTAGCATGGTCGACACAAGGTCGTAGGAGGTCTTTGTAACTCTCCTTCATGCTCGAGAGTGGTCTCCGCGTACTCGAGGCCTCAGCTAGGTCGCGGCGTTTTTTTCAACATGCTGAAAAATGCCCGCGAGTAAAAAAAGGTCGCCATGGAATAAAACGATACTTTTTTTACTCGTAGGTTTAGTCGTAGTAGGTCATAGTAGGTCGTCATGTTAGTCGTAGGTAATCGAGGATAGTTGAAGGTAGTCGCAGATAGTCTTCATCATAGTCGAAGGAGATCGAAGGAGGTCGTCTTCACTCTCCACTATTCGGTGTCCAATTTTCCCGAAGCTAGTCGAAGCTGGTCTTCAACATAGTCGAAGGAGGTCAAAGGAGGTCTTCAACATGACACTTTTTCAAACTCTCCTAAACTCTTCTAAACTCGCCAGTTAGGTCGCCGCAGTGGGACAGCCCCTTTACTCCAGCATTTTGTGTCTACCTTCCATCTATCACTTGCCAGCTCTCGCGCCACCCCTTCCCCTCACCGCTTTCTACCAGCCATCTCCCCTCTCCTCCGTCAGGCTGAAGAAAGGAACCGATCCGAAAGGTCATCTGTCCATTTACCTCCCCGGATTGCTGGAGTCTCTTCACCACAACCCTCAGTCTTCTATCAGTAAGTTAGTTCTGAATCCAAATGGTCATGGCACCATTAATCCTTCTGGACCAGCCTACCACGAAGAGAGGCACAGTGGTGCAGCGGTAGAGTTGCCGACTCACAGCGCCAGAGACCCGGGTTCAATCCCGACTACGGGTGCTGTCTGTAGGGAGTTTTGTACGCTCTCCCCGTGACCGTGTGGGTTTTCTCCGGGTGCTCCGGTTTCCTGCCACACTCGAAAAACGTGCAGATTGGTAGGTTAATTGGCTTCTGAAAATTATGCCTAGTGTGTGTAGGGTAGTATTAGTGTACGGGATGATTGCTGGTCGGCACGGACTCGGTGGGCCGAAAGTCCTGCTTCCACGCTGTATCTCTAAACTAAAATCGCATAAACTAAGATGCTGCCTGACTTCCGGTGGCGTCATGTTAGACTAACAGACGTGCACCCAGCTCCTCTCCCGAAAAACTTCACGATTTATCGTGTAAAACGGGTCCGAAAATCGGGATTGTTTTTAAAAACCTTACCGGAGCTTCTGGTTACCGCGCTGATGACGTCATCGTTAAACGCGATGTTTTAAACGGTGGTTTGAAGCCCTTTAAATGAGTAAATTGCCTCCAGCTGTGAGCCCTCAGAGAGCTGTGAATAAGCTGTCGAAAAAGTTTGAAGCAGAAGTTACCTCTGAAGTCTCTGAAGTGGCTGCAGAAATGGATAAAAGATCTAAGAAAGACTTTGATGACTTGAAGAAATCAATGAAAAATTTGAAAGATGAGATCTCGGATAATAGGGTGGAAGATAAGAAGGAAATGAAGGAAAATTCGGCAAAAATGATGGAAGGAATGGAGAAGATGATGAAGGATTTAAATGCTGGTAACCAGAAGAATATGACGGATTTACTGGACATTATGAATAAACGAATTGATGAGGTGAAAGATGGACTATCAGAGAAAATGGATAAGATGGATGTAATTACTACGGATAAGTTCACGGCTGTACTTGAAACAGTAGCTGCAAGTATGCACACAATTACGGAATTGGAGAAAAATACGGCTCGACTGGTTGAAGACATGGCGAAATTGAGGCAAGAACATGAGCAAATGAGGCGAGAAAACGAACAAGCATCACTACAAATGGGGACTCAATTAGAGAAAGTCTCAGTCAAATGCCTGGACCTGGAAGCTCACTCTAGACGCCAGAATTTGAGAATTCTTGGTGTTTCAGAGGGGGCAGAAGGGGAACAGGTACGTGAATTTGCCATGGGCTTGTTGAAACAACTGTTGAATCTTTCCAAGGAACCGAAAATCGAAGTGGCTCATCGTGTCCCAAGATTTGGAAAAAGATCTGATGCGGGAAAAGCTTATCCACGACATATTATAGTGAAATTTCGAGATACTGCAGAACTGGAATATGTTATGAGTAAAATCAAATATGGTGTACAATTGCGGCTGGACAAGGACACTATTAAGATATTCAGGGACTACCCACATGAAATTGTGCAAAAAAGAAACAAATTTGATAAGGTTAAAGATCTTTTAAGAGGGAGAGAAGGGGTCAGATTTGGGGTTTTTTATCCCGCGAAAATGCGTATTTCCTTTAATGGTCTTGAAAAGTCATTTGTTAAACCTGAAGACGCTTTCAAATACGCCCAAACGATCGTTGAAAAACAGAAATAAAAGGGAGCTTTGGCAGATCCGAATAATTCTCAGCTATGTTTTGTCTGGGGATAGTTACACTGTTATCTCCGGAATGTTGAATCAAGGACATTTTCTGTTCAAAACGTGTAAACAACTTTACAGCTGGAATATGAATCAGAAAATAATTGCTTATTGATTAAAATGTTATAACCAATTGTAAGAACTTATCCTATTAACAACTTTAAAAGTTATGCAGGTTAGATTAGAATACTAACAAAAAAACAAAAAAATAATGAACTAACATACTAATATGAATTTTTAATAAATTGTAACCTTGTCTATAAGCGGGAGGAGGGGATGAGAAACGAGCTCCTGGCTTATGTCCAGGAGCACGTCTCGTTAACCCCTTCAACCAACAGTTGAGTCTTATTGAAATCAAAAATATTGGTTTAATAATTAAACTCTGATATATATATATATGTTATAAGGAAATATCAGGGTAAAATTGTATTATATATCTGAATGTGAGGCCTCGTTTTAATATTTTAATATGTTATGATTAACTAAGAGAGCGGAGCTAGTTGAGTAACAACGCAATGGAAGTCAAAACAAGGTTTTTTCCCACCTACAGGTGGGTCACTCGCTACAGTGCCGATTATATCAGACACTGTAGCCTCACTTTTTTAGTTTTTTTTTATCACATAAAATCACTTGTTTGTGTTTTGTGTTTAGTGATAAGAGTAATATGGACATACCAGCAAAAGTTAATAATTCAAAAACTCCCCCAATACCTAAAGACCTGGGACATGGACGCACCACAAGATTCAAAGGTACTATAATTATTCAAAATGCATGACACCACACAAAAGAACCTAGGAGGAATCTCATTTTGTAGTTGGAATATAAGAGGTATTAACGAACCTATCAAAAGGGGTAAGATATTAGCTCAGCTAAAAATGTATAATTCTGACATTACCTTCCTACAAGAAACACACCTAAAACCTCAGGACCAAGTTAGGCTGAGGGCGAAATGGATAGGTCAAACATACCACTCTTCATTCACTTCAAAATCTAGAGGCACGTCAATTATCATAAGAAAAGGTATACCATTTAAAGCAAAGAATATTATAACAGATATAGAAGGGAGATACCTAATAGTTAATGGAGAAATCCATGACACTCCACTTACTTTGGTAAATATATATGCCCCTAACTTTGATAACCCCCACTTTTTCAATAAAATCTTCAATATAATTGCAGAGTCAAACTATCAAAATGTTATAATAGGCGGAGACTTTAACTGTGTTTTAGATCCGTACTTAGATAAATCAAGTCAAAAACAGAGAGGGAATATGAAATCGATAACTGGGGAACTCCTCAATACCTATATAAATAACACTAATATAGCAGATGTTTGGAGAATTGTGAATCCAACTGGCAGGGAATATTCGTTTTACTCAATGGTACATAAGACATACTCACGTATAGACTACTTTCTGCTGGATACAAAATTAATCCCCCAAACATCTAATGCAATATACCATACAAATTCAATTTCAGACCATTCTCCACTAACTTTCTTTTTAAAACTGGAAGGATTGTCTAAGAATAATTCATTCTGGAGATTTAACTCTCAAATTTTAAAAGATCCACAAGCGAGTATATATTTAAAAGAACAAATGGAGGTCTTTTTTCAAACAAATGATACTTCAGATATATCGCCTACTTTACTTTGGGAATCTTTTAAAGCATACATTAGGGGTATTATAATTTCATATCAAGCTTTTCAAAATAAAAAGAATAAGAATGAACAAAGACAGTTAGAAGAACTTATTAGACAAATGGATATAGATAATGCTAAAGATCCATCAATAGAGAAACATAATAAAATAATAATTTTAAAATTTAAATTAAATAAATTATTATCTGCCAAACTTATAAGACTTTTTCAAATTACAAAACA
Source organism: Malacoraja senta (assembly GCA_038087875.1). Taxonomy (NCBI): domain Eukaryota; kingdom Metazoa; phylum Chordata; class Chondrichthyes; order Rajiformes; family Rajidae; genus Malacoraja; species Malacoraja senta. Next base: position 332,797 of record JAXLNO010002049.1, on the reverse strand, counting down.
AGAGCACTTTGAATTTGGGGATAAACCGCATAAACTTTTGGCTCGCCAGCTAAAAAAACGAGAAAAGGAACATACTATACCAAAGATCAAATCAGATAAAGGGGAATTATTAACAACACCGAAGGATATTAATAAAAGATTTGCGCAATTTTACGAGAATTTGTATACATCTAAAACGATAATTGATTCCAATAATATCACAAAGTTCTTGGATACCTGTAATCTTCCAAAGTTAGAGATGAAGGAACAAGAGGAACTGGGTGCACAAATCTCAATTAAGGAATTAGAAGATACAATAAACTCATTAAAAAATGGAAAAACACCAGGCCCTGATGGATTTACTAATGAATTTTATAAAAGCTTTTATGATAAAATAATACCAAGATTACAAAAAATGTACCAATACGCTTTTAAAAAACGAATACTACCTGATACATTAGCGGAATCAACGATTACATTAATACCTAAGAAAAATAAAGATTTAGAAGAACCTGGCTCATATAGAGCTACAGCATTGTTAAACACGGATCAAAAAATATTAGCGAAAACATTAGCTAGAAGATTAAGTAAATACATTAGTAAATTAATAAACCCAGATCAGACAGGGTTTATCCCTAAGAGATACTCTTCTAATAATATGAGACGTCTACTCAACATAATGCACTCACACAAATCTGAAGATCAAGAATTATCAATTATTTCGCTGGATGCTGAAAAAGCATTTGATCAAGTAGAATGGAATTATATGGATAAAGTATTACAAAAATTTCAACTGGGAGAGAATTTCATTTTATGGATTAAGTTACTATATAACAAACCTACAGCTAGAATACTTACTAATAACATATTATCCTCGAAATTTCAACTATCAAGGGGAAATAGACAAGGATGCTCATTATCACCACAGCTGTTTGCTCTCATTATTGAACCGCTAGCAGAAAAAATTAGAATACACCCTGATATTCATGGATATAATACTAAAGACTCATATAATAAAATATCTTTATACGCGGATGATATATTATTGTATATTACAAAACCTCAAATCACTATACCAAATATATTAAATTTAATTGAAGACTTTGGATCTTTTTCTGGATATAGAATAAATTGGAATAAAAGTGAAATTATGTCAATAAAACCGAAAGATTCAACACATCTTTTAAAATTCCCTTTTAAAATAGCTACAGAAAAATTTAAATATTTGGGAATCGAAATTACCAGAACATATCAAGGTATGTTCAGGGCAAATTTTGACCCCCTACTTAATAAACTGAATACATTAATTAAATTCTGGAAAACGCTCCCGATGTCTTTAATAGGCCGAATAAACGCAATAAAAATGATCTTTTTACCACAAATTTTATACCTATTTCAATCAATTCCTATATACTTACCTAAGAAGTTTTTTAAAAAACTCGACTCAGATATCACTAATTTTATATGGGACTATAAAGCACATAGAATACAAAAAACCCATCTGAATAAACCTAAAGTATTGGGGGGTCTAGCACTACCTAATTTTATGTATTATTATTGGTCAGTAAATATTAAAAACATGATTCAACTGATGGATAACTCCGCCCAGCAAGTAGACTGGATTGTAATGGAGAAAGAGGATTGCTCCTCTAGAAACATTGGAGCGATCCTCCTCTCTCCAATGAAATTGAATAACATAAACTATAATAAGAACCCAATTATTCATAGTACAATCCGTATTTGGAAACAAATAAAACAAAATTTAAAATTAAGAAACTTATCACTTTTATTACCTATAGTCAATAACCCTTCGTTTAGTCCTTCTATTATAGATAAAGCTTATACACAATGGGATAGACTAGGAATTAAAACGCTTGGTGACTTGTATGAAACTGGAAAATTACTTTCATTTCAACAATTACAAATAAAATATAAACTCGGAAATAATCAATATTTTAAATACTTTCAAATATGCGACTATTTGAAAAAATATACAAAAGATCATTATAATAACCCAGCAGATGTACTGGACGAGGCAATGCAGATAAAAGCGGAATCAGCAAACTTAATATCATATTTGTATAATATTATCTTAAATGCACAAATACCATCTACGGAGGGTATCAGAAGAGACTGGGAACACGAGTTAGCTATTAAAATTTCAAAGGAAAGTTGGAATGAATACTTATTAAAAGTGCATAAATGCTCGATTAATGTAAGACACACTTTAATACAATTTAAAATTTTACATAGATTATATTATTCGAAAACTAAAATTCATAAAATTTTCCCAAACGTATCATCTATTTGTGATAAATGTCAATCCCAAGAAGCAACTATAGCGCACTCATTTGTCTTCTGTACAAAAATCCAAAAATTTTGGAATGAAATTTTTGAAATCTTTACAAAGTTATTTAAAACAAGACTGATACCCAAACAGAATGGATTATCTTCGGAATAACGGAAGATGATCCAGAACTAAATGTGTTTCAAAAGAAATTAATGGACTATGGGTTAATAACTGGAAAAAAGCTAATTCTAAAATTTTGGAAGAAGGCTCCAATACCAACTATAAATATGTGGATTTCAAATATGTTTGAAACATTACACCTTGAAGAGATAAGACTCCTCCTAGCAGGTAAACCAGATCACTTCCACCTGACGTGGTCTGCATTTATAGAATTATTACAAACATAGGGTGCAAAAGTACTTTAAAAAAAATAAAAAATTGAGGTCAGGTAAGGGGGGGTGATAGTTGAAGAGTTGGTATGTCCTATTTACGTGATGCTCAAAAAAACAAAAAAAAACATTTGTTTCTCTTTTTTTCTCTTTCTCTTTTCTTTTCTTAGGGCCTATTTCTTAACTCTTTTTCTTTTTGTTTTTAATTTCGCTCTTATAGGGTCTTCGTCCTTTTTGTTGTTACATTTTCTACACTTTTCTACACTTGCACTTTTTCCTTCACTTTCTTCTCTCTTTCAATCTTTTCTTTTTCTAGTGTAAAAAAATAAATAAAGGGAGTACATTAATTGTAAGAAGATATAAATGACGAGTATTAATGTATGTGGTTGTAATGTAATGTACTTTTAATAAATAAAAATTAAAAAAAAAAAAAAAAAAAAAACTAAGATGCTGCCTGACCCGCTGAGTCCCTCCAGCACTTTCTTTTTTGCTCAAGACTCCAGCATCTGCAGTTCCTTGAGTCTTCAAGTTTGGCTGGTTTAGGCTGTGGGCCGAGCATCAAAAATGTGTCTAGAAATCAACTTTCGTGACCCGTCTCGCAACTACATGACATTTTTCACAGATTTAGATGAAATATAATTGAGAAGGAAGTCATAACTCGTCGGTGCCAAAAGTTGCACATTAATTAATTAAACTAATTAGAAAATGAGATCGGGAATGTAAGCGCCATCTAGTGTCCAATGTCCACATTACACTATTTCCATGTTGCAGTCCATTTAAACTATATATTGTTACCTAAATATATATATATATATATGATTTGTGAATATGACTGTAATCATATATAATTAAGTATAATTATATTATATAAAAATAATATAATTAATATAATTGTGTGTTTTTAAGCCTCGATTTGTTTTCCCCGAGAAGTTGGTTGATTGCGGTCGGCGAGGTTCAACTGATACATTCCGGTGTCTGTCCTTCCCTCAGGTCCCGGCGGGAATGTCTCCATGGTGACTGGGACTGAGGGGGGATCGGCCACGTTACCCTGTGTGTATCGACAATCCCCGTATAACCGCAGAGCCCTCGCGGTCACATGGATGAGGAAGGATCCCTACCGACACATCGTCACGTTCAGACCCCAAACTGGTGGATCCTGGGCGGCGGAGAACGGAGCAACTCGGTTCGAGCTGGTCGGGGACCCAGAGCTGGGAAACGCCTCAACCAGAATAGAGCAGCTGAGGGTGGAGGACAGTCACGGCTACCTGTGTCTGGTGGAGATCAGCAAACCGGAATACTACGATGCGAGAAATGACGTCCACAATGAGTTAAAGGTCTGTCTCACGAATCTGCGGTCATTGGCGGCGAAACGGGAAGAATCTGCCGCCATAGACCGCGCACTCGTGAGAAAGAACAATTCCCGGGCCGTGCGACGGTGTTCCCAACACCGCGCGGTGCAAAAATAAAATCGACAATGTCGAAAACCAAATACTCACCGCACAACCTCCACCAGTGATGCACGAGTGCGCACGGCCGCTCGCACGGGCCGCCGCCAGTGTGGGTCGAGCGCCGTGCGTCAAACCTCCTCTGCCACAGCCTCCGCCAGTGACGCACGTGCCGCCGCCAGTGAGGCACGTGTGCTGCGCGGCCGCAGGCACAGCCACCACTACAGCGCCGCGATCAGGATGGCCGCCGCCACAGCCGCCGCTGGTGAGTCACGTGCGGGGGGCCGACGTCATCGCAGTCGGCCTGCCCTTTTTTTACTTACCGCAAGCACGTGGGACCCGCCGTGTTTGAATTAACTCGGCCCCCGCGCAGCATGCGCGCGACGCTCTCGCCGTTGCCGCACGGTCCTCGCTACCGGCGACGCCGCGCTTCACCGCCGATGACCGCAAACAGGTAAGACACGGCCTTTAAAGAGGAGCGTACACCCCCCGTACACCCATCAGTACCAGCGTGAGGTCCAGCTGCGGGTCACACCCGGTAAGGAACCATCGCCACATTCTGCCGTGTAGAGCGAAGGTCAATAGTTTGTCCGAACCCCCCTCCACACACACACACACACTTGTGCCGTTCAGTGTAGCTTCCCCTCCCGTGCCCGGACCCTTGCGCTGAATGCCGTGTGTGTCACTCCCAGAGTCAGACCGACTGACGGAGTCCGAACCAGTGAGTCGTTATTCATAGATTCATAGAGAGTCACAGAGTGATACAGCATGGAAACAGGCCCTTCCACCCAACCTGCCCACGCCGACCAACATGCCCCATCTACACTAGTCCCACCTGCCCGCATTTGGCCCATATCCTTCTAAACTTATCCTCCCCAAGAACCTGTCTAAATGTCTCTTAACTGTTGCGAGAATCCCTGCCTCAACTGCCTCCTCCTGCAGCTCTCTCCTTACACCCACTAATCTTTGTGTAAAAAACGTTACCCCTCAGATTCCTATTCAATCTTTCCCGCCTCACCTTAAACCTATGTCACGTGGTTCTGGATTCCCCAACTCTGGACAAAAGACTGTGCGTTTACCCAATTTATTCCACTCATAATTTTTATGCACCTCTATAAGATCACCCCTCATCCTCCTGCGCTCCAAGGAACAATGTCCTAACCTGCTCAACCTCTCCCTACAGCTCAGCATCTCATGTCACATCCTTGGCAACATCCTTGTAAATCATCTCTGCATCCTTTCCAGCTTGACAACATCGTTCAAGTTCAAGTTCAAATGTATTTGTCACATGCACCATAAGGTGCAGTGAAGTGTGATTTACCATGCAGTGTTACAATTAAAAAAGGACATAGTACGCAACATAGTCCTGTATCGTGGTGACCAAAACTGAACACAATATTCCGAATGGGGCCTCTCCTATGTCTTATACAACAGTAACATATCCTCCCAACTTCCATACTCAATACTCTGACTGATGAAGACCAATGTGCCAAAAGCCTTTATGATCACCCTTTCATCAGATAATATTCAATAATGGCTGATCTGTCTTTCCCTCTCAACCCCATTCTCCTGCCTTCTCCCCATAACCCCTGATACCCATACCAGTCAAGAATCTATGAATCTCAGCCTTAAAAAACATCCATTGACTTGGCCCCCATGGTCTTCTGTGGCAATGAATTCCACAGATTCACTACCCTGTGACTAACGAAATATCGCCTCATCTCCTTCCTAAAGGTACATTATTTTATTCTGAGGCTATGGCCTCTGATCCTAGACTCTCCCACTAGTGGAAACATCATCTCCACATCCATTCTATCCAGGTCGTTTACTATTCGGTGAGTTCCCCCTCATCATAAACTCCAGCGAGTACAGGCCCAGTGCCGTCCTAACGCTCATCATATGTTAACCCAATGAATACGTTTATGGATGAATGAATGAATGAATGAATGAATGAAGGAATAGGTTTATTGGCCAAGTATTCACATACAAGGAATTTGCCTTGGTGCTCCGCCCGTAAGTGACAACATGACATACAGTGCCAGTTAAGAATGATACATAAAACATTAAACATTAATAATAAATCATTCCTGGAATCATTCTCATAAACCCCCTCAGGACCATTTCGAGAGCCAGCACATCCTTCCTCAGATATGGGGCCCAAAATAGCTCTCACTACTCCAAATGCGGTCTGACCAGTGCCTTGTAGAGCATTCCATCCCTGTTTTTGTACTCTAGTCCTCCCGAAATAAATGCTAGCATTGCATTTGCCTTCCTTACTACCCATTCTTTTTTTTAATTTAAAAAAAAAATATTTTTATTTTATTAGAAGTAAGTACAATTGTATACAATCATATTTTCATAATACATTTTATGTACAGCTTCTTATTTAAAAAAAAATTGTAATAAAGAAGAAAAAGAGAAAAGTTAGATAATGAAAAATAGAAAAATGTGAGATATAGTGTGTGAAAAAGAAAAATAGAGAGTGAAAAAAGAAAGTTGAGATAGAAAATAGAAGAAAGAGAGTAAAAGAGGAAAAGAGAAGAAAAGAAAATAGAAGTAAGGAGATCATTTATAATCTTGACCATCCCCAGTCACGGATTAGCTTTTACACTTGTGTTGCACCATATGTTTCCAAAAAGACGACAAATGGAGACCAACTCGTTATGAATTGGTCAAATTTATCTATTAGGAGGAATCGCATTTCCTCAAGATGTGCGGTATCCAACATACTTGCAATCCACATTTTGAGTGTTGGTATTGGTGTATTTTTCCAAAATTTCAATATTAATTTTTTTGCTATTATTAAACCATAATTTAAAATTGACTTTTGAGATGAGCTCAATTTGTTCCCATCTTCCATTACCCCAAATATAATCAATTCATTATTGGGTTCCATTTTTGTCTTAAATAATTTTGTAAATATTTCGAAAATATCACTCCAAAATCCATGAAGTTTTATACAAGAAACAAAAGAGTGTGTTATAGTTGCGTCTTGGGTTAAACATTTATCGCAAATGGGCGATATATTTGGATAACATTTATTTAATCTTATTTTTGAGTAATATAATCTATGTAAAATTTTAAATTGGATTAGATTATGTCTTGCGTTAATCGAACACTTGTGAATGTATGTCAAATACTTTTCTCATGTAGCCTTCGTAATTTTTATCAATAATTCCCGTTCCCACTCTTCTCTAATTACCTCGGTCACAGGTAAATCTATATTTAAGATACTATTATATAAATATGATATTAATTTTTGTGTATCAGCTTTTATATTCATTACTTCTTCTAGTAAATCAGGAGTTATTGTTTGATATCCCTGTATGTATGTCTTCGAAAAATTACAAATCTGAAAATATTTAAAATAATGAGTGTTTTTCAGTTTAAATTTTAATTGTAATTGTTGAAATGATAATAAATCTCCCATTTCATACATATCCCCGATCCTTTTAATTCCTAAACTTTCCCATTGATTATATATTTTAATTATAAATCATAGATGGTTTAAATAAAGGATTATTCGCTATCGGTGTTAACAATGGTAGGTTTCTTAATTTTAAGGATAATTTTATTTGTTTCCATATTCTTATTGTATCTTGTATAATTGGGTTTTTCTTATATATTGTATTGTTCATTTTTTTCGGGGAGAAGAGGATTGTTCCTATATTACAAGGATAACAATCCTCTTTCTCCATTTTTATCCATTCTGTCTGTTGAGTTGAACTATCCAACCAGTAAATTATATTCTTAATATGTATTGCCCAATAGTAATACAAAAAATTTGGGAGTGAAAGTCCCCCGACATCTTTTGGTTTACATAAGTGTTCTTTTTTAATTCTATGTGATTTATAATCACAAACAAAATTAGTAATATTAGCGTTCAGTTTAGAAAAAAAATATTTTGGTACATATACTGGTATAGATTGAAATAGGTATAATAACTGTGGTAGGAAGCTCATTTTAATAGCATTTATTCTGCCTATTAATGATAGTGTTTCCAAAATTTTATCATTATATTAAGTTATTAAGGGTATAAAATTGGCATTGAATAAAGCTTTATGTTTTCTAGTAATCTGAATACCCAAATATTTGAATTTTTCTGTTGCTATTTTAAAGGGGAATTTCAATAAGTGTGTAGATTCTTGAGGTTTTAACGTCATGATTTCACTTTTGTTCCAGTTTGTGAATTTGTTATATATAACAAAATATCGTCTGCATACAATGAAATTTTATTATTTGAGTCCCTAGTATAATAACCCTGAATATTCGGATGGCTTCTTATACTTTCAGCCAGAGGTTCTATCATAAGGGCAAATAGCAGGGGTGATAAAGCACATCCCTGCCTATTACCCCTTGATAATTGAAATTTTTGAGATAACATGCTGTTAGTTAATATTCTTGCCATCGGTTTATCATATAATAATTTCACCCATGCAATAAAATTCTCTCCCATATTAAATTTTTGTAATACTTTGTATAAATACTGCCATTCTACCTGATCAAATGCTTTCTCTGCGTCCAAAGAAATAATTGCTAAGTCTTCTTCCTCCACTTTATGTGAGTACATTATATTAAACAGGCGTCTCAAATTATTAAATGAATATCTTTTGGGTATAAACCCCGTTTGATCAGGGTTTATCAATTTACTAATATATTTGCTTAGTCTTCTAGCTAAAGTCTTTGCGAGAATTTTCTGGTCTGTATTTAAAAGTGATATAGCTCTATATGAGTCCGGTTCCTCTAGATCTTTATCTTTCTTTGGAATAAGCGTAATAGTTGATTCTGCTAATGTTTCACGTAATTTATTTTCTTTAAAAACGTAAGTATATAAATTAAATAGATAGGGGGTCGTTATCTCATGAAACTTTTTTATAAAATTCATTACTAAAACCATCTGGTCCCGGTGTCTTACTATTTTTCAGCGATTTTATTGTTTCACCTATTTCTTCGATTGTAATTTGCGCTCCTAGTTCTTCTTGTTCCAAAAGGTCAAGTTTTGGTAGATTACATTTATCTAAAAAGTTTGTAATTTTACTATCTTCTGTTTTGGTTTTTGATGTGTATAAATTTTGATAAAATTGAGCAAATCTTTTATTAATATCTTTAGGTAGTGTTAGTAATTCACCATTCTCGGATTTAATTTTATTTATAGTATTTTCCTTTTCCTGTTTTTTCAGTTGACGCGCCAACAGCTTATGTGGTTTGTCACCAAACTAAAAATGTTCCTGTTTTGTAATTTGGAATAATCTTATTACTCTTGCCGAGAGAATTCGGTTAAGTTTAAATTTCAGTAGTATTATCTTATTATGTTTATCTATAGTGGGATCTTTAGCATTATCTAACTCTAACTGTCTTATTTCTTGTTCTAGCAGCATCTGTTCTGTTTTATTCTTCTTATTTTGAAAAAATTCATATGAAATTATAATTCCTCTAATAAATGCTTTAAAAGTTTCCCATATTAAAGAAGGTGAGGTACCTGGTGTATCATTTATCTCAAAAAATGATATCATTTGTTGTTTCAAATATTGATAACCCTGTAAGTCATTTAATATATATGTATTAAACCTCAAAAAGAAATTCTTTCCCGGCATTCCTTCAAATTTTACTAAAAAAGTCAACGGAGAGTGATCAGAAATACTACTAATATGGTATGTTGGGTTAATTATATATGGCATTAATTTCCTATCCACTAAAAAATAATCAATTCTTGAGTATTTTATGTACCGAAGAGTAAAACGAGTATTCCCTTCCTGCTGGGTTAGCAGTTCTCCATACATCTGTTATGTTAGTATTTTTTATATATGTATTTAGAAATTCACTAGTCTTAGATTTTATATTACTCCTTCTTTGTTTTGCTGATTTGTCTAAGTATGGATCTAAAACACAGTTGAAATCCCCTCCTATTATGACATTTTGATAATTAAACTCCAGTATTATATCTATAATTTTCTCAAAGAATTGAGGGTTATCAAAATTCGGAGCGTAAATATTTACCATAGTTATTGGGGTAGCATAAATTTCTCCCGAAACTATGATATACCTTCCCTCTTTATCTGATATAGTATTCTTTAATTTGAACGGTATACCTTTTCGAATAAGAATAGCCGTACCTCTAGATTTAGAAGTAAATGACGAATAATATGTTTGGCCTATCCACTTCGCCTTTAATCTCATTTGTGTTTCCTGTTTAATGTGAGTTTCTTGCAAGTAAATTATGTCGCTTTTCAAAGATTTTAGGTGAGCAAAAATGTTACCCCTCTTTATTGGTTCATTGGCACCCCTTATATTCCAACTACAGAATGTGATTCCTCCATTCTTTATTTGTCTATCGTCTTGCATTGTATATCAAAGTAATATTCTTGAAGCATATGGTGCAAACAAATACCTCCGTGTTCTGGACGTTGGGTGGTCATTCCAAATTTTTAAGTTTACATTACATCTCCTTCTCCAAATGTGCCTTAGATAAAGCAAGAAAAGTTGTGATTTACTACCCATTCAACGTGCAGATTAACGTTTTGGGAATCCTGCATCCCTTTACATCTCTGGTCACTCAGTCAAGTCCAATGTATGCTATGGTGTAGAGGTGACTCGGACAGTACCCCAGCTCAAGGAAGGACCGTCCAGACAGTGCATCAGATCCATCAGAATACTGTCTCGTAACTTTCTGACCACAGATAGTTAAGGGCCTGTCCCACGAGCATGCGACTGCATGCGGCGAGCGCGACCTAACGTGGTCGCCTGAGCCGTACGGCCTCGCGGGGCCGGTCCCACTTCGATCGTCGGAGCCGTATGGAGTTGTGCGGAGTTGGTCCCGACATCGCGCGGGGCTCCAAAAAACTGACACTGTCCAAAAATCCCGCGCGACAACGGCCTGTCGGCCCGCAGCCGCATTGAGGCCGTACGCAGCGCCTCGATGGGCGTGCGCAGCATCTCAATGTCGTACGCCTAGCGCATGGCGTTGCGCAATGACGTAACCGCCTGACGCCGTGCAACGTCCAAATTCAGTCGGCCCGCCTCCTGCCCAGCTGATTGGTGAGTTTGATGTCGGGACCAGCCTCGCACAACTCCAGGCGCCTCCGCAGTTGGAAGTGGGACCGGCCCCGCGAGGCCGTACGCCTCAAGCCACCACGTTTGGTCGCGCTCGCCGCATGCAGTCGCATGCTCGTGGGACAGGCCCTTTAGACTCACAGGCCTGTAGTTCCCAGTATTTTCCCTGCCACCCTTCTTAAATAGAGGCACAACATTTGCCACCCTCCAGTCTCGTCAGTTAGGGCAGCACGGTGGCGCAGTGGTAGAGTTACAGCTCTACAGCGCCGGAGACCCAGGTTCGATCCCGACTACGGGTACTGTCTGTACGGAGTTTGTACCTTCTCACCGTGACCTGCGTGGGTTTTCTCCGAGATCTTCGGTTTCCTCCCCACACTGCAAAGACGTGCAGGTTGTAGGTTAATTGGCTTTGGTATAAATGTAAAACATTGTCCCTAGTGTGTGTGCGTAGGATAGTGTTAATGTGTGGGGATCGCTGGTCGGTGTGGACTCAGCGGGCCGAAGGGCCTGTTTCCGCTTTGTATCTCTAAACTAAACTAAACTAAACTTAGACCATTTACCTTAATTCACAAGCAAGTTAGAAATGGCGTTCCCACATCTGAGTCATTTCATGGATCATCATTGATCATATGTTAAGGCCGGATGTGGACATATGGGCCTACTGATCTCCTGGTCTTCACTGCTCTGTTTTACAGGGACACCCATCCACCCATCAATGTACATCCTGCTCATTCTGTTTCTCCTCCTCATTCTCTGTACCCTGCTCATTATTATCCTCTGGAAGAAAGGAGGTGAGTTGACCGTCAAATAAGCCGTTGCAATTCTATGTCTGCTATCGATTATTATTGTCTCTCGCTGCGATCAGCTTTGATTATGTGCTATCGTTTGTCTTTAATCGGACGTCCGCACTTCACGCTACCTCGGCAAGACCACCGGCATAATCAAGGACCGGTCTCACCCCTCTTCTCCCCTCTAGTGAAGTAAGAGTTTAATTGTTCCATTTCCAAACTCATGACAATGAAACATAATTGATTCACATTAAGCAAGAGGTACAGAAGTGTGAAAATGCACACCTCCAGGTTCAGGGACAGTTTCTTCCCAGCTGTTATCAGTCGTCCTGACCTCCCATCTACCTCATTGGAGCTCTTTGAACTAACTTTAATCGGACTTTACCGGACTTTACCTTGCACTAGACGTTACTCCCTTTATCCTGTATCTGTACACTGTGGACGGCTCAATTGTAATCATGTGTAGCCTTTCCGCTGACTGGATAGCAAGCAACATAAAAAACATTTCACTGCACCTCGGTACACGTCACAATAAAATAAAGTAAACTGAATTACACTAAACTAAAACTATCCAGTCATATAATACTATACATGAGTACAGAGTACCAGTAAAAGTGGTGCAAAGAGAAAAATGCAGAATATATGTTATCGTGTTCAATTTTCAGAGAAAAAGCGCATGGTACATAATGAGATAGGTTGGGGGATTGGGTCAGTAACCTTATGGGCCTGTCCCAATTAGGCGACTACAGGCGACAGCCCAAAAAATTTCAACATGTTGAAAGTTTTTCAGCGACAATTTGGACTATCGTAGGTTGTCGTAGGTTGTCGCTGGTGTTGACTTTGGTGAATTCCATTGTCCTAGTCGCTGGCAGTCGCCTGAAAAATCCCCTAAGTTGGACAGGCCCATTAGTTTGTGATAGAAACATCCAGTAGTCTGATACGAGAGGGGGTGATAAGAGACAGAGTGCAGAATATACTTCTCATCATTGCAGCGCATCAGTTCCACAGACAAAGTCCAATGTCCGCAATGGGGTAGAGGTGAATCGGACAGCACCCTAGCTTATGGAAGGGCTGTTCAGAAGCCTGATAACAGAGGGGAAGAAGCTGTTCCTGAGTCTGGTGGTGCGCGCTTTCAAACTTCTGCACCTTCTGCCGGACATGGGAGGGGAGAAGAAGGGAAAGACAGAGGTGAAAAAGGTCCTAAATTATGTTGGTTGGTCAAGTGTAGGTGTCGGAGTCTGGTGTGTGTGGTGGACTGGGCTACATCTTCAACTTTTTGCAATTTCTTGCGGAATTGGGCAGAGCTGTTCCCACAACCAGGCTGTGATGTAAACCGACATGTATGCTCTCTACGGTGTATGTGTAGAAGTAAGAGTCTCAGTCTCCTGAGGAAGTAGAGGCAATGATGTGCCTTCTTGGCTGTGGCTTCACTATGCTGATACACAGCAGATTATTGGTAACGCTAATGCTCAAGAACAGGGCGGCAGGGAGGTGGAGTTGCTGCCTTGCAGCGAATGTAGCTCCAAAGACCCGGGTTCGAGCCCGACTACGGGTGCTGTCTGTACGGACTTTGTACGTTCTCCCCGTGACCTGCGTGGGTTTTCTCCAAGATCTTAGGTTTCCTCCCACACTCCAAAGACGTGCAGGTTTGTAGGTTAATTGGCTTGGTATAAATGTAAAAACTGTCCCTTATGGGTGTAAGATAATGTTAATATGCGGGGATCGCTGGTCAGCGTGGACCCGGTGGGCCGAAGGGCCTGTTTCCTCGCTGTATCTATAAACTAAACTAAACTTGAAATGCTCAACAATAGCCATAGCTCCAAAGTGGTCAGTCCAGCTGGTCTGAAGGAGGAAAAACCCGGTAAGCTCTTCATTGAAGTTTAGTTGAGTTTATTGTCACGTGTACCGAGGTACATTGACAAGCTTTATTGTTGCAGCTAACCAGTCAGCGGAAATACTATAGACATGATGACAATCCAGCCGTCTACACGGGCACAAAAGGGAGGGGGTGGAATGGGAGCAACCCTCCTCAGGAAAAGCTGGGGGCCATGGGGGGAGATTCAGCGGGTGGGGGGAGTGGGTGAGGAGGGTGAGTGGGTGAGGGGGAAGAGTGGGTGAGGGCGGGTGGGTGAGGGGGGGAGTGGGTGAGGGGGAGTGGGGGTGAGTATGAGGAGAGTTGGGAGGGGGAGAGTGGGTGAGGGGGAGAATGGGTGAGGGGGGAGTTGGTGGGTGAGGGGGAGTGGGTGAGGGGATGAGAGAGGGTGGGGAAGTGTGGATGAGGAGGGGGAGAGTGGGTGAGGAGGGTGAAGAGTGGGTGAGGGGGGGAGAGTGGGTGAAGGGGGGAGAGTCGGTGAGGGGGGAGAGTGGGTGAGGGGGGGAGAGTGGGTGAGGGGGGGAGAGTGGGTGAGGGGGGGAGTGGGTGGAGGGGGGAGTGGGTGGAGGGGGGAGAGTGGGTGGGGGGGGAAAGCGGGTGGAGGGGGGGGAGCGGGTGGAGGGGGGAGTGGGCGAGGGGGGAGAATGGGTGAGGGGGGGAGAATGGGTGAGGGGGGAGGGGGTGAGGGGGGGAGAATGGGTGAGGGGGGAGTGGGGGAGTGGGTGAGGGGGGGTGTGGGTGAGGGGGGGAGTGGGTGAGGGGGGGGAGTGAGGGGGGGAATGGGTGAGGGGATGAGGGAGTGAGGGGCGGGAGTGGTGAGGGGGAGAGTGGGTGAGGGGGGGAGAGTGGGTGAGGGGGGGAGAGTGGGTGAGGGGGGGAGTGGGTGAGGGGAGGGGAGAGTGCGGGTGAGGGGAGGAGTGGATGAGGGGGGGAGGGGGGGAGTGGGTGAGGGGGGGGAGTGTGGGTGAGTGGTTGGAGTGTGCCTTTGGGCTGTGACTTTGATGAATCTTTATTCTTCTACACTAGAAGAATAGTGTAGAAGAATTGGTATACACTAATACTTAGTGTACAACTTGGTACACTATACCAAGTGGTATACAACGTGGATGTCAGCCATTAAACATAATCTTTTCTCATCTCTTTATTCCTGCAGTGCTTTCATCCGTAATGGGGTCCGCCATATTTCCAAAAAGGTAAGAGGGGTGGACATGAATCCAAGGCTAAGCGGGGCAGCAAGGTGGCACAGCGGGTAGAGCTGCTGCCTCACAGTGACCCGGGTTCGATCCTGACTACGGGTGCTGTCTGTACGGAGTTTGTATGTTCTCCTCGTGACCACGTGGGTTTTCTCCGGGTGCCACGGTTTCCTCCCACACTCCAAAGACGTACAGCTTTGTAGGATAATAGGCTTGTCTGCATTGTAAATTGTCCCTAGTAGTGTGGGTAGGATAGTGCTCATGTACTGGTCAGCCCTGAATCGCTGGGCCGAAGGGCCTGTTTCCACGCGGTGTGACTGAACTAAAGTCTAAAGTCTAGCGTTGCACATTTCCACACTGGGTAAAAAGGCTTTGACTGTCTACCCTATCTATGCCTCTCGTTATTGTACATCATACAGATGTACGGGTTTGTTAGGTTAATTGGTTGGTAAAATTGTAAACTGTCCCTGCTGTGTAAGGTCGTGCTAGTGTACGGCACGGACTCGTTGGGCCGAAGGGCCTGTTTCCGCGCTGTATCTCTGAAGTCTAAAGTGAAGTCTAAAGTAAAATTTCATATACTCACTGCGGTAATCACGGTCCGAGATATGTGGTGTACGCAGGAAGTTGAGATGCGCAGATTGCCATTAGATTTCCTGGGCGTGTGATGCGATTTCCTAACGTTGGTTCCTCTCTCTGTAGGAGTGCTGCGAGTGCGGATGTCACTGGCCGAGGGCAACAGCCGCAGTGTGATTCAGGTACTGAGTGAGCACCTTCTACCCTGCCCAAGGCAGCAAGCAGACCAAAACCGACAGGAGGGCTACAGGTAGCAAATGGAGGGTGGGGACAGTACGGGACTGCACACGAGGAAATGCAGATGCTGGTTTGCAAAATAAAAAACAAAAAGTGCTGGAATAACTGGGGCGGCACAGTGGCGCAGCATTGGAGTCGCTGCCTTACAGCGCCAGAGACCCGGGTTCGATCCTGGCTGCAGATGCTGCCTGTACGGAGTTTGTACGTTCTCCCCATGACCGCGTGGGTTTTCTCCGCGTGTGTAATTATACTCCTAAAGCTTACCCCCTTTAGTCTGGTTCAGTAAAACACTGAGTCAAGCACCAGATCACTATTCTTTATTATTTCCAACAATAGCAAACTCCTTATACAATACCTA
Source organism: Malacoraja senta (assembly GCA_038087875.1). Taxonomy (NCBI): domain Eukaryota; kingdom Metazoa; phylum Chordata; class Chondrichthyes; order Rajiformes; family Rajidae; genus Malacoraja; species Malacoraja senta. The sequence goes on along the minus strand of JAXLNO010002049.1, from coordinate 316,622 downwards.
ACCACCGTGGGTCCGATCCTTCTCTCTGCTCATTCAAGCCCTTCAGCCTCGTGCAAAGGGACACCTTTACGCAGTCCAAAGCGCCCTTGCAGAAGATCGACTCCAATCCTCCTGGGGTCCACTCTTTTATAGGTCATCGGACCCTGTGGCGCGAAACTAGATGGGGGTGGCAGCCCCAACAAACCAATCACAAATATCGATTACATTATACAGTTATTGACAGTTCCCTAACCCAATTACAAAGTACCCCATTACAATGTTTCTACAGAAGCCTCTGGAGGGAAGTCAGTTCACTAAAGTAATCCAACATTCTCCCAGGTAGTATAAACAATTCAAACAAGGCTTCACACTTCAACCAATCATCAAACAGCAGCACAAACACCTTGCAACATTATTAAGAGTATTTACAACTTCCCCCTTAGTTGGCCAATCCTGACCATGCATTTGCAACACCTCTGAGCTCCTCTGGACCTCACCTCATCCTGCATATCCATCTAGGGTCCAGACTATGTGGCAACAGCTGACAGCTTGCAACTTTTCACAGAAAGAGGCCAAGCAGACCCTGCAAATGCAAAGATCCTCCATTTTATACCTCTAATTTGGTAAATATTAACACGTGCTCCGGTTTCCTCCCACATTCCAAAGGTGTACAGGTTTGTAGGTTAATTGGCTTTGGTCCCTAGTGTGTGTGTAAGTGTAAGAGGTGATCGCTGGTCGGCGCAGACTCGGTGGGCCAAAGGGCCCGTTTCCGCGCTGTATCTCAAAATAAAATTTAAAAACTCAGCTGGTCTGACAGAATCTTGGTCTGAAGAAGGGTCTCGACCGGAAACGTCACCCATTGCTTTTCTCCAGAGATGCTGCCTGTCCCGTTGAGTTACTCCAGCATTTTGTGTCCATCTCTGGAGAACATGGATGGGTGACGTTACGGGTCGGGACATGTCTGAAGGTTTACATTAAGGTTTATTATTGTCATGTGTACGGAGGTACTGGGAAAAACGTTTTTTTGGCATCCTATCCAAACAGATCAGATATACCACATGTACATACAATCAGTTCAAACTCCAGTACAATAGGTAGAGCAAAGGGGAAGATACAGAATGCAGAATATAGTTCTCAGCATTGTAGCGCATCAGTTCCAAAGACAAAGTTCAATGTCCGCAATGGGGTAGAGGTGAATCAGACAGTACCCTAGCTTATGGAAGGACCATTCGCAAGCCTGATAACAGAGGGGAAGAAGCTGTTCCTGAGTCTGGTGGTGCGCAACTCACCAACACCACCTGTAGTTAGGATCAAACCCAGGTCTCTGGCACGGTAAGGCTGTAAGGCAGCAACTCTACCGCTGCGCCACTGTGCCACCCATTTTTACATTTATTCATGAATATAATCAAGCCATACCTAAACACTAAAGGTAGAGGGAAGAGAAAGGTGCTAGATTGTAGAATACAGTTTCACAGTATTGTCGCATATCAGTTCCAGAAAAAGTGCAACGAGATAGGTTGGAAGATCAGGACTGCACCCTAACTTATGGAAGAATCATTCAGAAGTCTGCGAACAGGCTATAATTAAGGGCCACAGAAAAAACCCCAACCTGTGTCGTGGGGTCAATTCTCAAGGCTCTGAGGGCAAGGATAAGTTTAATGGGAAGAGGGGCAAGCACCGACATGATGGGTGAATTCCCATGCAAGGATTCTTTTTTTTTAAATTTTAATTTTTTAAAATTATTTTTATTAGAAGTACGGTAAATTACAGTAATACACAACACATATATCTTAATACATTTTTTGTACCGCTTTATTTTTTTGAGTTTTAAGAAAAAGATAGAAGGAAAGTAAAGAAAGTGCGCAAGAGTCGTGAAGTGCAAGAGATTGTTGGGAAAAGAAAGCCCCTTAGAAAAGAAGTTAGAGAAGGAAGTAAAGTAAGAAAGTAGACCCTGGAAAAGAAAGAAAAAGAAAGTAGGAACAATCGCTCTATTATGACATTATACTCCGCAGAAAGGGGACTACCAACCAAGTCTGTTTTTGTTGTTTTACCTCCCATTACCAGGTCCTGATACCATTTATTTATTTATTTTTTAAATTACTATTGCACCTCATGCTTGTAATAGGTCCAGAAACGTAGACCACGTTTTTTGGAATTGGTCTGCTTTACCTGCTAAGAGGAATCTCATCTCTTCCAGATGTAATGTTTCAAACATATTTGATGTCCACATTTTTATTGTTGGTGTGGGCGCATTTTTCCAGAATTTAAGTATGAGCTTTTTTCCCATTATTAGCCCGTAATTGAATAAATTCTGATACACGTTTAATTCAGGGATACCTTCTGATATTCCAAAAATGATCCATTCTGGTTTTGGTACCAGTTTTATTTTAAGTAATTTTGAAAAAATATCAAATATTTCATACCAGAATTTTTGGATTTTTGTACAAAAAACAAAAGAATGCGCTATGGTAGCTTCTTGACACAGACATTTATCACAGATTGGTGAAACATTAGGAAAGATTTTATTTAAATTAGTTTTTGAATAATATAGTCTATGTAATGTTTTGAATTGGATGAGCGTATGTCGTACGTTGATCGAATATTTATGCACCTGTAGTAAATGATTATCCCAGCTCTCGTTTGAAATTTTTATAGCTAATTCTTGTTCCCAGTCTCTTCTAATTCCATTTGTTGTGGGTATTTCTATGTTTAAAATGATATTATATAAGTACGATATTAGATTAGCTGATTCCGCCTTTGTCTTCATTGCTTCATCTAGTAAGTCGGAAGGCATATTATGATAGTCTTTTGTGTATTTTTTCAGATAATCACGAATTTGTAGATATTTAAAATATTGGTTATTTTTCAAATTATATTTCAGTTGTAGTTGTTGAAATGATAGTAATTTTCCCAATTCATACAGATCTTTGAGCGTTTTGATTCCCATTCTTTCCCATTGTATAAATGATTTGTCTATGGTTGATGGTTTAAACGATGGGTTATTGACTATTGGTATTGAGAGAGATAGGTTTCTTAATTTTAGATTCTGTTTTATTTGTTTCCATGTTCTAATTGTGCTATATATAATTGGATTTTTATTATAATTTTTATTATTCAAATTTATTGGAGAGAGGATAATCGCTCCTATATTACTCGGGGAGCAGTCCCCTTTTTCCATTACAATCAAGTCCGCCTGCTGGGCAGAATTGTCCAGCAGGTGAATCATATTTTTAATATTTACTGCCCAATTTTAATACATAAAGTTAGGGAGCGCTAGAACCCCCAACTCTTTTCGTTTATTAAGGTGTGCTCTTTGTATTCTATGGGATTTATAATCCCATATAAAATTTGTAATGTCTGAGTCCAATTTTTTGAAAAACTTTTTTGGGAGATATATAGGTATTGATTGAAATAGGTAGTGCAAGGATTCTATGATGTGGAACTCATTGCCACAGACAGTGATGGAGGCCAAGTTATCGGGTATTTTTAAGGTGGAGATCGACAGTTTCTTGCTTAGTGAGGGTGCCAAAGGTTATGGGGAGAAGGCAGGAGAATGGGGTTGAGAGGGAAAGATAGATCAGCCATGATTGAATGGTGGAGTAGACTCGATGGGCCGAATGGCCTAATTCTGCTCCTATGACACATTATGATTCTCATGAGAGGAATACATTGCGTAAATGCAGTCTTTTACCCAAATTGGGGGAATCAAGAACCAGAGGACATACGTAGGTTTAAGTTGAGAGCGGAAGGACTTAATAGGAATCTGTGGGGCAATTTTTATACACAGAGGGTGCTGGGTATATGGAATGAGCTGCCAGAGGAGGTAGCTACTATCATAATGTTTTAAAAAACATTTGGACAGGTACATGGATAGGAAAGGTGGGACTAGTGTAGATGGGGCATGTTGGTTGGTGTGGGCAAGTTGGGCCGAAGGGCCTGTTTCCACGCTGTATCACTCTAAGACTGATTTGTGTTACAGAGCGTGACAATAATGTGGTGTCCAACAACGGCGAGGCAGGTAAGCGTTAGCACCTTATTTTGGTTCAGAGCTGTGATCTAATTTGTGTTCCAAGCTTGGTCGGCCAACCCAGAGAATGTCTTGTTTTGGTTTAAGAAGCTGAAAATCCCCACAGACGGTGACTTCATTCGTTCCAGGAGCAGAAATAAGCCATTCAGCCCATCAAGTCTACTTCGCCATTCAATCATTCCCTCTCTTCATTCCAACATTCCATTCCTTCCCTCTCATTGATTGAAAAGATTGAAAAGACTAGGCTTGTATTCACTGGAGTTTAGAAGGATGAGGGGGATCTTATAGAAACATATAAAATTATAAAAGGACTGGACAAGTTAGATGCAGGAAAAATGTTCCCAATGTTGGGCGAATCCAGAACCAGGGGCCACGGTCTGAGAATAAAGGGGAAGCCTTTTAAGACTGAGGTGAGAAAATCTTTTTCACCCAGAGAGTTGTGAATTTGTGGAATTCCCTGCCACAGAGGGCAGTGGAGGCCAAGTCACTGGATGGATTTAAGAGAGAGTTAGATAGAGCTCTAGGGGCTGGTGGAATCAAGGGATATGGGGAGAAGGCAGGCACGGGTTCTTGATTGGGGACGATCAGCCATGATCACAATGAATGGCGGTGCTGGCTCAAAGGGCCGAATGGCCTCCTCCTGCACCTATTTTCTATGTTTCTATGTTTCCCCATTCTCCTGCCTTCTCGCCATAACCCTTGACTTAGACTTAGACTTTAGTTTAGTTTAGTTTAGAGATACAGCGCGGAAACAGGCCCTTCGGCCCACCGGGTCCGCGCCGACCAGTGATCCCCGCACATTAACACCATCCTACACACACCAGGGACAATTTTTACATTTACCAAGCCAATTAACCTACAAACCTGCACGTCTTTGGAGTGTGGGAGGAAACCGAAGATATCGGAGAAAACCCATGCAGGTCACGGGGAGAACGTACAAACTCCGTACAGACAGCGCCCATAGTCGGGATCGAACCCGGGTCTCCAGCACTGCATTCACTGTAAGGCATCAACTCTACCGCTGCGCCACTGTGACTTTAGAGATACAGCGTGGAAACGTGCCCTTTGGCCTACCGAGTTCGCGCCGACCAGCGATCACCCTGTACGCTAGCATCATCTTACACACTAGGGACAATTTACAATCTCACCAACCAACCTAATCAAGAACCTATTAATCTCCACCTTAGACATATCGATCAACTTTCCCCCCACCCCTAGCCGTCTGTGGCAATGAATTCCACAGATTCACCACCCTGACGCATGTCTCTTTCCATTCATATGTGTGTGTCTGTAAATGATTGTGTCAAGATTTCACTTATTCACGGGAATATCAATCAGATCAGGTAAAGTGTTGGCACAAGGAACTGCAGATGCCGGTTTACAAAACCCCCCACAAAGTGCTGGAGTAACTCAGCGGGTCAGGCGTCATCCCTGGGGAACACGGATAGGTAACGTTTCCGGTCAGGATCCCATTGAAGGTTCAGGCTCAGGTTTATTATTGTCATGTGTACCGAGGTACGGTGAAAAGCTTTGGTTTTGCGTGCAGTCCGGAACGTAAATACGATCTGTTCAACCTGGATAGGTGACGTTTCATAGAGTGCTGGAGTAACTCAGCGGGTCAGGCAGCATCTGTGGAGAACAGGCACCGCTCATCAGAACTGGAGCGTGGACTCTGGAAATGGCACCAAAACATGGCACCTCTCGCATGCGGGGTCAGAAGACTGTTTCTGTACACTTGCTAATCAAGGCAATACTCTACTGGAGTGTATGTAAGGTAAAGAATTTCACCGTGTTAGCACTTCACACATGTAACAATAATAGCACCATTGAATCTAGTTCAGCATTGTAGTGCATCAGTTCCTAACAAGAAGGGTCCCAAGTGCTGGTTAACAACAAAGAGACACTTAGTGCTGGAGTATCAGCGGTTCAGGCAGCTTCTCTGGAGATCAAAGCTATTTAGGGGCAGCACACGGTGGTGCAGCGGTAGTTGCATCCTCACAGCGCCAGAGACCCGGGTTCCATCCTGACTATGGGTGCTGTCTGTGCGGAGTTTGTCCGTTCTCCCTGTGACTGCGTGCGTGGTTCAGGAGCCTTCAGATGTTTCGGGTTGGGGCCAGAGCTGAAACGTCACCTATCCATGTTCTCCAGAGATGCTGCCTGACCCGCTGAGTTACTCCAGCACTCTGTGAAACGTCACCTATCCATGTTCTCCAGAGATGCTGCCTGACCCGCTGAGTTACTCCAGCACTCTGTGAAACGTCACCTATCCATGTTCTCCACAGATGCTGCCTGACCCGCTGAGTTACTCCAGCACTCTGTCGTGTATATCTGCCTCTCTCCCTCTCTCTGTAGCTTGAAGGAGTAACTCTCGTGTGCTTTACAGATCAAGCTGAATCCTGCACGTACGCCAGCATTAACATCAGCGATGGGAAAGCGAAGAAGCCGCAGGCAGATGATGAAGGTACACACCTTGCTCACAGAGTCATAGAGTGATACAGTGTGGAAACAGGCCGCTCGGCCCAACTAGCCCACACCGGCCAACATGTTCCAGCTACACTAGTACCACCTGCCCACGTTTGGTCCATATCCCTCGACACCTGTCCTAAAAAAATGGGTTCGAATCCCACTTCTGACACCATGTTGAGTGATGACCATATGATAACAGAAGCCTCACACCAAGATAAAGATCCAAAGAATTTATTAATTACATAGCAAGCATGACTTCACACTTGCAAGTCAACTTACACTAAAGGAATCACAAGATTTCACTTATTCACGGGAACAGCAATCAGATCAGGTAAAGTGTTGGCACAAGGAACTGCAGATGCTGGTTTACAAAAAAAACCTCAAAGTGCTGGAGTAACTCAGCAGGTCCCTGGGGAACACGGATAGGTAACGTTTCCCGGTCAGGATCCCATTGAAGGTTCAGGCTCAGGTTTATTATTGTCATGTGTACCGAGGTACGGTGAAAAGCTTTGGTTTTGCGTGCAGTCTGGAACGTAAATACAATCAGTTCAAGCTCAAGTGCAATAGGCAGAGCTAAGGGGACGATACAGAGTGCAGAGCCCTTGAGGTCGGCTGCGGGAACAGGGAACGAGCGAGGAGAGGGACGGGTTGTCCAAGGAAGGAGACGGCTGGAGGCCCACAACAGCCTGGGACTCGCCTGGAACAGACACCGCCGATCAGAACTGGAGCGTGGACTCTGGAAATGGCACCAAAACATGGCGCCTCTCGCATGCGGGGTCAGTAGACTGTTTCTGTACACTTGCTAATCAAGGCAATACTCTACTGGAGTGTAAAGAATTTACCGGTAAAGAATTTCACCGTGTTACCACTTCACACATGTAACAATAAAAGCACCGTTGAATATAGTTCAGCATTAGACTAAGTGGGACCCGTGGAGTCCCAGCATCACACGAGAGGGCTGGTCCCCCAACGCAATATTCCACCTCTCCACCAATTCCAATATTGCTGACCATTGGGGGGGGGGCTTTCTGGAGCGCTAGTATTGGTGTTGTGGGCTGAAGGGCCTGGTTTCCAGAGGGCTAGTGTGTACATTGTGGGCGGAATGGATTCTTGGGCTGGTGGCTCAGTCACTAAAGCCTGTTGTGCTGGCAGCTCACTCACTCACGGCTGGTGGGCTGGCAGTTGACTCACGGCTATTCCTTGAAATTCCATTTCAAGCAGGGTGCAAGGCCACCAAATTCAAGTGCAGTTTCTTACCACTTCAAGCAGGGTGCAAGGCCACCAAATTCAAGTGCAGTTTCATACATTTCAAGCAGGGTGCAAGGCCACTAAAGACAGAGAGTCGTGACCTCTCCCTCCTCCATCTTGCAGAGACTGATCCACGCCCACACTTCTGGGTTTTATAGTCCCTTCCCCACCTCCCATCAGAAGGGGCGTGATTGACAGAAGAGAGAATCTCAACATTTTTAAAACACTAATAACTTTTATTTTTCATCGATGGGAAAAATCCTCGGCACCTGATGAACAGAGGGGGACTGAGTAAGATGGCCAAAAATTACAGCCGTCCGTGGTAGCATTTTTTCTAAAAGCAATGTAAAGCGCAAACAGGAAGTGGTCAAGATTAGACTTCTAGTTCTATAGAAGGCAAGGCAACTTTAATTAGGCAAGTCAACTTTAATTAGGCTTGGCAACTTTAATTAGGCAAGGAAACTTTAATTAGGCAACACAGCTTTAGCATTTCCAAACCAAAGGCAACACAGCTTTAACATTTCCAAACCAAAGGCAACACAGCTTTAGCATTTCCAAACCAAAGGCAACACAGCTTCAGCATTTCCAAACTATACTTTCAAACCACTTTAAGGGCACTGACAGGTCAGTAAAACTACTCACAGTTTAGTAGACATGTGTTCAGTGTTATTCACAGCTCAGACTGAGAGACGTGACCCTCTCGTTCCCCCATCTTGCAGAGACTGACTGAGGCACGCAACGTCCGTGTTTTATAGTCCCTTCGGAAGGGGCGTGGCCTTCAGAAGAGAGAATCTCAACATTTTTTAAACACTAATAACTCTTTTATTTTTCATCGATGGGAAAAATCCTCTTGTCCTGCGCAGCGGAGGGGAACTGAGTAAGATGGCCAAAAATCACAGCCGTAAGTGGCAGTGTTTTTTCTAAAATCAATATACAGAACAACAGGAAGTGGTCAAGATCAGACTTTTAGTAATATAGATGTTCTCCAGAGATGCTGCCTGACCCGCTGAGTTACTCCAGCACTTTGTGAAACATCACCTATCCATGTTCTCCACAGATGCTGCCTGACCCGCTGAGTTACTCCAGCACTTTGTGAAACGTCACCTATCCATGTTCTCCACAGATGCTGCCTGACCCGCTGAGTTACTCCAGCACGTTGTGGTGTATATCTGCCTCTCTCTCTCTCTCTGTAGCTTGAAGGAGTAACTCTCGTGTGCTTTACAGATCAAGCTGAATCCTGCACGTACGCCAGCATTAACATCAGCGCTGGGAAAGCGAAGAAGCCGCAGGCAGATGTTGAAGGTACACACCTTGCTCACAGTCATAGAGTGATACAGCGTGAAAACAGGCCGCTCGGCCCAACTAGCCCACACCGGCCAACATGTCCCAGCTACATTCGTCCCACCTGCCCACGTTTGGTCCTTAGCCCTCCACACCTGTCCTAAAATAATGGGTTTGATTCCCATTCTGACACCATGTTGAGTGATGACCATACAATAACAGAAGCCTTGCAACAAGATAAAGATCCAAAGAATTTATTAACTACATAGCAAGCATGACTTCACACTTGCAAGTTCAACTTACACTAAAAGCCCTGTCCCATGGTACGTGTTCATTCCAAGAGTTCTCCCGAGGTTGCCGTGATTCGATCTCGGAGATTTACAGTAATGGCCACTCGTCGGTACTCGGGGCTCTCGTGGACATTTTTCAACATGTTGAAAAATCTTCACGAGTCTTCCCGTGCTTACCTGCCATTGCCGAGTCTTTCCGAGTACCTGCCGTTAGCGTTACGAGCCGCTAAGAGACGTCCCCGAGCTCCGACGTACCCGCTACGTTCATTCTCCGTGCCTATCGTGAGAGCTCTTGGAATGATCTCGTACCGTGGGACAGGGCTATAAAGGAATCCGGGAAGCAGTTATAACTGAAAAGCTAGTTGGCCTAACTACAGAAGCATGACTCATGAAATGACTGACACTAATCTACACCATGTACCTGTCTAACTGTATCTTAAACGTTGCAATAGTCCAGCCTCAACTACCTCCTCTGCCAGCTCGTTCCATACACCCACCAACCTGTGTGTGAAAAAGTTACCCCTCAGAGTCCTATTAAATCTTTTCCCCTTCACCTTCAACCTAAGTCCTATGGTCCTTGATTCACCTACTCTGGACAAGAGACTGTGCGTCTTCCTGATCTATTCCTCTCATACTCCCAACACCAACTCCCACATCCCTCACAGTTCGACTGGTTGACTAATGGCACATTCTCCTTCACTTCCAGGTGGGCAGAAACCTGAAGCTGCAAACTCAGGTGAGAATGATTCTGTTCCTCCCCTCCTACTTTTCTTTAGTTGAGTTTAGAGATGCAGCGTGGAAACAGGCCCTTCGGCCCACCGTGTCCGCACCGACCAGCGATCTCCACACATTAACACTACCCTACACCAGGGGACAATTTTGACATTTAGACCAAGCCAGTTAACCTTACAAACCTGCACATCTTTGGAGTGTGGGAGGAAACCGAAGATCTCGGAGAAAACCCACGCAGGTCACGGGGTGAACGTACAAACTCCGTGCAGACAGCAGCCGTAGCCAGGATCGAACCCGGGTCTCCGGCGCTGTGAGGCAGCAACTCTACCTCCCTGCCACCCTGTTCTTGAGCATTAGCGTTACCAATAATCTGCTGCGGGCAGGTCACGTGGGGAGAACATACAAACAGACAAGTACCCGTAGCCAGGATCGAACCCTGGTCTCTGGCGTGGTAAAACAGTGGCTCTACCACTGTACCAGCTTGCCGCCATCTCCTTGCCACACCCTCTCCCCTCATCCCCTTCACCAACTAGCAGAGGTGTGCTTCCCAATGGCAATGTGTCCTGGGTTCCCCCTCACCCACATCAGGGTAGTCAGTGCTCCTTGTTCAGTTTACTTTACCTCAGTTCAGATTATTGTCGTGTGTGCCGAGGTACAGTGAAAAACTAAAGCTGCAGTAAAAGCCCTGTCCCACTGTACGAGTTCCTTCAAGAGTTCTCCCCGAGTTTGCCCTGATTGGAACTCGGAGATTTACGGTAATGGCTGCTCGTCGGTACTCGGGGCTCTCGTGGACATTTTTCAACATGTTGAAAAATCTTCACGAGTCTTCCCGTGCTTACCTGCCATTAGCGAGTTTTCCCGAGTACCTGCCGTTAGCTTTACGAGCCGCTAAGAGACGTCTCCGAGCTCCGACATACCCGCTACGTTCATTCTCCGTGCTTACCACAAGTTTGATTTTTTTTTAAACTCGGGAGAGCTCTTGAATGACCTCGTACAGTGGGACAGGGCCATAACTCAGCTCTTCACTGGCGATAATAGACAATAGACAGTAGGTGCAGGAGTAGGCCATTCGGCCCTTCGAGCCAGCACCGCCATTCAATGTGATCATGGCTGATCATAGATTCATGGATGGGGTAAGATGAGAAGTGATATGGGCAGGTGTGTAGATGGAGCATCTTTTGAGGTTTGGGGATGCCTCGTTGATCAAGAGGTGTGAAGCTTCTCACACAATCCGTCGTTTGTGGGTCCTCAATGCTTGCGGTAACTCTGGGGCCAAATCCACTGGCCCCCACCCTCTTGCTGAAGCCCCTACCCATCACAGAGACCCCAGCATCACCACTTAGAGTCACAGCAAGGAAGCGGGCCCTTCCGCCCAACCTGACCATGCCGACCAACATGCCCCATCTACGCTAGTCCCACCTGCCCGCGTTTGGCCCATATCTCTCTAAGCCTGTCCTATCCATGTACCTATCCAGATATCTTTTAAGTGTTGTGAAAGTGCCTGCCTCAACTACCCCCGACTGGCAGCTCATTCCATATAAATAAATATAATATAAACTACCTCGTCTGGCAGCTCGTTCCATGTACCCACTATCCTCTGTGTAAAAAAGTTGCCCCTTAAAGTTCCTAGTAAATCTTCCCCCCCTCACCTTAAACCTATGTCCTCTGATTTTCGATTCCTCTACTCTGGATGAAGTCAAAGTCAAAGTCAATTTTATTTGTCACATGCACCCGAAGGTGCAGTGAAATGAATTTGCCAGCAGCGATACACTTAAAAAGAACACACAATACACAATAGAATTTAACACAAACATCCACCACAGCATTCTTCACTGTGGTGGAAGGCAACAAAGTTCAGCCAATCCTCCTCCTTTGTTCATCCGTGGTCGGGGCCATGAACCCTCCGTAGTCGCCGCTACGGATGGCTGGATTTACAGGCCCTCGTCGGGATGATCAAAACTCCGACGTCGGGACGGTTAAACACACTCGAATCAGCACTTTCTTACTGGAGACCGCAGCTTCAGGATGTTATAGGCCGCACGCCGGCGGTCGGAGCTCTGCTCTGGCGATCCCCGGCGAGGGATCCCAGACTCCGGATGGTAAGTCCATGCCACGCTCGCGGCTAGAAGCTCCGCAGACCACAGCCCCATGATGCTAAAGTCACCAGGCCAGCGATCGGAGCACTCCTCTCTGGTGACCCCCGGCAAGGGTTCGCCTGCTCCACGATGGAAAAGTCCACACTGCGCCCGCTGCTGAAGCTCTGGTCCCGACTCCGGGAAAGGCCGCACCAATCCATGCTGTTAGGCCGCGAGGGAGGCGACATGGAAAAAGTTAGCATTTATCTGATCTATTCCCCTCATGATGTTGTACATCTCCATAAGATCACCCCTCATCCTCCTGCGCTCCAAGGAATTAAACCTATGTCCTTGATTTCCATACCCTGGGTAAAAGACTGCATTCTTCTGTAAATATAACACTTTACGTTTGGCGTGCTCTATTCTGCACTCTGTGCATTCACCCTATCTATTCCTCTTATGATTTTGTACATCTCTGTAAGTTTACCCCTCAGCCTCCTGTGTTCAAGTAGGTGGCGCAGCGGTAGAGTTGCTGCCTTACAGTGCTTGCAGCGCCAGAGACCCGGTTTCCATCCCGACCAACGGTGCTGTCTGAACGGTGTTTGTACGTTCTCCCTGTGATTGCATGGTTTTTAGAACCATAGAAAAATAGGTGCTGGAGTAGGCCATTCGGCCCTTCGAGCCAGTATCGCCATTCAATATGATCATGGCTGATTATTCAAAATCAGTACCCCGTTCCTGCTTTCTCCCCATATCCCTTGATTCTGTTAGCCCTAAGAGCCACATCCAACTCTCTCTTGAAAACATCCAATGAATTGGCCTCCACTGCCTTCTATGGCAGAGAATTCCACAGATTCACAACTCTCTGGGTGAAAAAGCTTTTCATCTCAGTCCTAAATGGCCAACCCCTTGTTCTTAATTCTTAAAAAGGTTCAGACTGTCAAAACTATGGATGAAAAAGTTTTTCCTCATCTAAGTCCTAAATGGCCAACCCCTTATTCAAGCGAATACATGCCCAGTCGACCCATTCTTTCATCATATGACATTCGCATAATCCTGGGAATTAACCTCGTGGATCTAAACTGCACTCCCTCAATAGCAAGAATGTCCTTCCTCATATTAGGAGACCAAAATTGCACACAATACTCCAGGTGTGGTCTCACCACGGCACTGTACAACTGCAGTAAGACTTCCTTGCTCCTAAACTCAAATCCTCTCACAATGAGGGCCAATATGCCATTAGCTTTCTTCACTGCCTGCTGTACCTGCATGTTTACTTTCAGTGACTGATGTACAAGGACAACCAGGTCTCGTTGCACCTCCCTTTTTCCTAATCTGACACCATTCAGATAATAATCTGCCTTCCTGTTTTTGCCACCAAAGTGGATAACCTCACATTTATCCACATTATTACTGTATCACCCAACCTATCCAAGTCACCCTGCATCCTCATAGCATCTTCCTCGCAGCTCACACTGCCACCCAGCTTTGTGTCATCCACAAACTTGGAGATGTCACATTTAATTCCCTCGTCTAAATCGTTAATATATATTGTAAATAACTGGGGTCCCAGCACCGAGCCTTGCAGCACCCCACTAGTCACTGCCTGCCATTCTGAAAAGGACCCGTCAATTCCTACTCTTTGCTTCCTGTCTGCCAACCAGTTCTCTATCCATGTCAATACTCTACCCCCAATACCATGTGCTCTAATTTTGCACACTAATCTCTTGTGTGGGACCTTGCCAAAGGCTTTTTGAAAGTCCAGATACACCACATCCACTGGCTCTCCCTTATCCATTCTACTTGTTACATCCTCAAAAAATTCCAGAAGATTAGTCAAGCATGATTTCCCCTTTATAAATCCATGCTGATTTTGACCGAACCTTTCACTGCTTTCCAAATGCGCTTCTATAACATCTTTAATAATCGACTACAGCATCTTCCCCACTACCGATGTATGGCTAACTGGTCCATAATTCCCCATTTTCTCTCTCCCTCCTTTCTTAAAAAGTGGAGTTACATTGGCTACCCTCCAGTCCACAGGAACTGATTCGGAGTCGAGAGAACATTGGAAAATGATCACCAATGCATCCATGATTTCTAGGGCAACCTCCTTGAGTACTCTGTGATGCAGACCATCAGGCCCTGGGGTTTATCTGCCTTCAGTCCCAACAGTTTACCGAACACCATTTCCTGACTAATGTGGATTCCCTTCAGTTCCACCCTCCCACTAGATCCTCGGTCCCCTGGTATTTCTGGGAGATTGTTTGTGTCTTCCTTAGTGAAGACAGAACCAAAGTACTTGTTTAACTGGTCTGCCATTTCCTTGTATCCCATTATAAATTCACCTGTCTGACTGTAAGGGACCTACATTTGTCTTCACTAATCTTTTCCTTTTTACATATCTAAAGAAGCTTTTATAGTCAGTTTTTATATTCCCTGCAAGCTTTCTTTCATGTTCTTTTCCCCCCACTTAATGAACCCCTTTGTCCTCCTCTGTTGAATTCTAAATTTCTCCCAGTCCTCCGGTTTGCCGCTTCCTCTGGCCAATGTATATGCCCCTTCCTTGAATTTAACACTATCCTTGATTTCCCTCGTTAGCCACGGTTGAGCCGCCATCCCCGTTTTATTTTTTCACCAGACAGGGATGAACAATTTCTGGAGTTCATCCATGCGGTCTTTAAATCTTTGCCATTGTATCTCCACCGTCAACCCTTTAAGCATAATTTTCCCGTCTATCCTAACCAATTCCCATTTCATACCATCAAAGTCTAATTTCTTTAAGTTCAGGGCCCTAGTCTCTGAATTATCCGTGTCACTCTCCATCCTATTGCAGAATTCAACCATGTTATGGTCACTGTTGCCCAAGGGGCTTTGCACAACAAGATCGTTAACTAATCCTTCCTCATTACACAATACCCAGTCTAGATTGGCCTGCCCTCTAGTCGGCTCCTCTACATATTGGTTTAAAAACCCATCCCGTATACATTCCAGGAAATCCTCCTCCTCAGCGCTGTTACCAATTTGGTTGTCCCAATCTATATGTAGATTAAAGTCACCCATGATATCTGCTCCCATTTCCTCCCACACTCCAAAGATGTACATGTCTGTAGGTTAATTGTCCCTAGTGTGTGTACGATAGTGTTAGTGTACGGGGTGATCGCTGGTCGGCGCAGGCTTGGTGGGCCAAAGGGACTGTTTCTCCAAAACTAAAGCTAAATTTGAAAAACTCAGCTGGTCTGGCAGCATCTTCGCCTGAAGAAGGGTCTCATCCTGAAACGTCACCCATTCCGTCCCTCCAGAGATGCTGCCTGTCCCATTGAGTTACCTCGGCATTTTGTGTCTATCTCAGGAGAACATAGATGGGTGTTGATTTGGGTCTGAATGTTTATATTTAGGTTTATTATTGTCACGTGTCCTGAGCTACCGAGAAAAGTTTTGTGCTGCATGCTATCCAGAAGATCAGATATACCACATGTTAATACAATCAGTTCAAACTCATGTACATTAGGTCCAGTCCAGTAGTCTGATAAGATGCAGAGTGCAGAATACAGTTCTCAACATTGTAGCGCATCAGTTCCAGAGACAAAGTCCAATGTCCACAATGGGGTAGAGGTGAATCGGACAGTACCCTAGCTTATGGAAGGACTGTTCACAAAGTCAGGCAGCATCTCTGGAGGACATGGATAGGTGACGTATCACAGAGTGCTGGAGTAACTCAGCGGGTCAGGCAGCATCTGTGGAGAACATGGATAGGTGACGTTTCACAGAGTGCTGGAGTAACTCAGCGGGTCAGGCAGCATCTGTGGAGAACATGGATAGGTGACATTTCGGGCCGATACCCTTCTTCAGACTGATGCAGGGTGGGGGGGGGGGGGCGGGAAGAAGAAAGGAAGAGGAGGAGCCAGAGGGCTAGAGGGAGAGCTGAGAAGGGGAAGAGACAGTAAGGACTACCGGAAATTGGAGGAGTCAATGTTCATATAAGTGATAGGAGGGTACAGGTCTCCTTATCATCTCTGTACGGAGTTTGTACGTTCTCCCCGTGACCGCGTGGGTTTTCCCCGGGATCTTAGCTTTCCTCCCACACTCCAAAGACGCGCAGGTTTGTAGGTTAATTAACTTGGTATCAATGTAACTTTTTTCCCCAGAGTGTGTAGGATAGCGTTAATGTGCGGGGATCGCTGGTCGGTGCGGACTCGGTGGGCCGAAGGGCCTGTTTCCGCTCTGTGTCTCTAAACTAATAGAGTCCTAGCCTGCCCAACCCCTCTCTATAGCTCAGGCCCTCGAGTCCTGGCCCTGTTGCTGTATGTTCCCACTCTGGGGGTGGGTGGTAAGGGTGTGCCCCTTCCTCCACTCCCACGCCACTGCACCCACCTACACCAACATGTGCTTCTTGTGTTCCAGAGGTGATCTACGCCACGGTGGTGACGAGTCGGTAGAGGCTGGAGATGGGCGATGGGCACGGATCCTGGTGAGAGGTGGCCTGCGCCGGCTCCCACCCCTGTCCAGGGCGACTACGCGACTCGCCCCCTCATCGCCACGGAGACACCCCACGGCTTTTTGGACACCTTCTGTTTGGGTGCAAACGACACTGGCACCAGCCCTGCCGTATTCAACGGTGGAATGCTTCAACCATACTGTATTGGCACATGTACCGAGGTACAGTGAAAGGCTTCGTTCTTGCATACAACCCAGTAAAATCGTACAGCAGACTTCACCGAGGCAGCACACAAGATCGCCACGGCTCTGGCGCCGACAGAGTTACTAAACTTCACCGAGCCGTGCACGCGCTGATCACTGGTCGGCGTGGTCTTGGTTGGCCAAAGGCACGGTTTCCGCGCTGTATCTCAAGATTCAAGATTCAAGATTCAAGAGAGTTTATTGTCATGTGCCCCAGATAGGACAATGCAATTCTTGCTTTGCTTCAGCACAACAGAATTATAGAAGGCATGAATACGGAACAGATCTCTGAAGTCTAAAAGGAGAGGGGGAGAGAGAGGGGGAGAGAGAGAGGGTGGAGAGAGAGAGAGGGAGAGGGAGAGAAAGAGAGCGGGAGAGAGAGAGGGGGGAGAGAGGGGAGAGGGAGAGAGGGGGATGGATGGAGAGAGAGGGATGGAGGGAAGGGAGAGAGGGAGAGGGAGAGAGAGGGATGGAAGGAGAGAGATAGAGAGAATGCAGAGAGGGGAGACAGTATACGTGAAGAGCGTGGAGAGTGAAAAAGGAAAGAAAGAAAGAAATACAAGTGGAAATGCAGAGAGTGAATAGGCAGCAAGTAGTAAGGGAAGCAAAGAGGGAGAGTTGAGTTTAGTTTATAATCCCGAGTGGAAGAGTGGCTACAGGTGTTAGCAATATGCTGAGCCTCTAGTCCACTGCACGGGGCGTTAAGAATAAAGGGGACACAGAGTGTCAAGAACCTGACAATCTCCGCTTTGAAAATATCCATTGACTTGGCCACCGCTGCCGTCTGTGGCAATGAATTCCACAGATTCACCACTCTCTGACTAAAGAAATTCCTCCTCATCTCCTTTCTAAAGGTACATCTTTTTATTCTGAGGCTGTGCCCTCTGGTCCTGGACTCTCCCACTAGTGGAAACATCCTCTCCACATCCACTCCAGACAATAGACAATGGGTGCAGGAATAGGCCATTTGGCCCTTCAAGCCAGCATCGCCATTCAATGTGATCATGGCTGATCATCCACAATCAGTAACCCGTTCCTGCCTTCTCTCTATATCCCCTGACTCCGCTATCTTCAAGAGCTCTCTCTTGAAAGTTTCCAGAGAACCGGCCTCCACCGCCCTTTGAGGCAGAGAATTCCACAGACTCACAACTCTCTGCCTGAAAACGTGTTTCCTCATCTCCGTTCTAAATGGCTTACCCCTTATTCTTAAACTGTGGCCCCTGGTTCTGGACTCCCCCAACGTCGGGAACATGTTTCCTGCCTCTAGCGTGTCCAAACCCTCAATTTTTTAAATATTTGTTTTACTTTTTATTTTTATTGGAAGCAATTGTACATAAAAGAAAGGAATAGGCTGAAGCCACCAAGCTTATTTTTGCCTATCCTATACAATCCATAAGTTAAGATAACCCAGAATATCAGCATTACAAAGGAAAGAAAAAAAAAAAATTTACTCGATTGTAATCCTTACTTATTTTACATTTTAATCATTTTACATTATAATCCTTAATTATTTTACATTTTAAGGCTTTTTTGAAACTCGACAGAGAGCTACAAAATTTCAACTCATCACTAAGCCCGTTCCATAATTTGACTCCCAAAACTGAGACACATCTATATTTCACATTGGTTCTCACTTTACATGTTTCAAAAATACACAACCCTCTTAAATTATAATGTCCTTCTCTTCATTTACATTTTTTTTTGAATACTAACAGGAAGGCTTTTATTCCTAACTCGGAAAAGTATTTCTAATGTCTTTACATGCACAATATCCAAAAATGTTAAGGTAACGGACTTTATGAATAATGGATTTGTAATTTCATGGTTAGAAGATTTATGTATTATTCTAATAGCTCTTTTCTGGAGTTTAATTATAGGGTCTATATTTGTTTTATATACATTTCCCCAAACTTCAACACAATATACATAGATACATAGAAAATAGGTGCAGGAGTAGGCCATTCAGCCCTTCGAGCCTGCACCGCCATTCAATATGATCATGGCTGATCATCCAACTCAGTATCCCGTACCTGCCTTCTCTCCATACCCCCTGATCCCCTTAGCCACAAGGGCCACATCTAACTCCCTCTTAAATATAGCCAATGAACTGGCCTCAACTACCCTCTGTGGCAGAGAGTTCCAGAGATTCACCACTCTCTGTGTGAAAAAGGTTTTCCTCATCTCGGTTTTAAAGGATTTCCCCCTTATCCTTAAGCTGTGACCCCTTGTCCTGGACTTCCCCAACATCGGGAACAATCTTCCTGCATCTAGCCTGTCCAACCCCATAAGAATTTTGTACGTTTCTATAAGATCCCCTCTCAATCTCCTAAATTCTAGCGAGTATAAGCCAAGTCTATCCAGTCTTTCTTCATATGAAAGCCCTGACATCCCAGGAATCAGTCTGGTGAACCTTCTCTGCACTCCCTCTGTGGCCTATAATGTCCAATATGACATATATGGCATTATAAGCGAGCAATACAATATATACACACACTTCTTATTCAACAGATCCTTTGTTTTGTAAAGAATAGCAATGGATTTAGATAATTTCCGTTTGATGTATTCTATATGTGGCTTCCAACAAAGTTTATGATCTATAATAACTCCCAGGACAGTTTCAACTGTTTCCAGATACGGAAGTACTGTGTATTATCGGGTTATGCTCATACGTTGACTTATTCAGGGATATTGGAGACACGACTATCGAGCCTATACAGAAAGGCAAGCAATCTTCCTTTTCCATTTTTAGCCAGATTGCCTGTTGGTATGAATCATCCAGCCAGAAAATTATAGTTTTAATATTTGTTGCCCAGTAGTAAAAGAGGAAGTTAGGTAAGGCTAGTCCTCCATTTTCTTTAGATTTACACAGATGTCTTTTGTGTATTCGGTGGCTTTTATAGTCCCAGATGAAATTAGTGACAATGGAATCAATTTTTTTGAAAACACTTTTGGGAAGATATATCGGTATTGACTGGAATAAGTATAAAAGTTGCAGGAGAAAGATCATCTTTACGGCATTTAGTCTACCGAGAAGAGAAATAGGCAGTGTTTTCCAAAATTGAATATGTGTATGGAGTTTAGTAATTAATGGAGGGAAATTTAGAAGGATGAGAGGGTATCTCATTGAAACATATAAGATTGTTAAGGGCTTGGACACGCTAGAGGCAGGAAACATGTTCCCGATGTTGGGGGAGTCCAGAACCAGGGGCCACAGTTTAAGAATAAGGAGTAAGCCATTTAGAACGGAGACGAGGAAACACTTTTTCTCACAGAGAGTTGTGAGTCTGTGGAATTATCTGCCTCAGAGGGCGATGGGGGCAAGTTCTCTGGATGCTTTCAAGAGAGAGCTAGATAGGACTCTTAAAAATAGCGGAGCCAGGGGATATGGAGAGAAGGTAGGAACGGGGTACTGATTGGGGATGATCAGCCATGATCACATTGAATGGCGGTGCTGGCTCAAAGGGCCAAATGGCCGACTCCTGCACCTATTGTCTATTGTCTATTGTTTTAAACAAAAGGGAATATTTTCTGGTAACGTAAACACCAAGGTATCTGAATTTTTCAGTAATGATTCTAAAGGGAACCTGTTGACGTCTTGTATTTTTATTGGCATAATTTCACTTTTGTTCCAATTGATTCTATAGCCAGAAAAGGAACCAAATTGTTCTGTAGTAGTTAATAAATTTGGAATACTGATTTGGGGATTGGTAACGTATAGGAGTTCATCATCTGCATATAGGGAAATTTTATTAGAAGTATGTTTAGTATTGTATACATATATGCCTGGATGGGACCTGATACTCTCGGCAAGGGTTCTATGGCCAATGCAAATAGCATCGGGGAGAAAGCGCATCCTTGTCTATGGGCCCTGAATAGATGAAATTTAGTGAAAGCATTTGGTTTGTTAGTATTCTAGCTGTCGGATTAGTATATAAAAGCTTCACCCATAAAGTGAAGTTTTCTCCAAATTGGAATTTTTCCAACACTGTGAAAAGTTAAGATCAATCCACTTGATCGAAAGTCTTTTTGGCGTCCAGTGAAATTATTTTTTTTTTTTTAATTTTAAAATATTTTAATTTTATTAGAAGTACAATCATATGGCACCAAAGTGCCTAATATATATTGACATAATACATTTTATGTACAGCTTCTTATTTTTTTTTATAATGAAAAAGAAAAAGAGAGAATAGATAATAAAAGATAGAAAAACGTGTGATATATAGTGTGTGAGAAAGAAAAAGGGTGAAAGAAGAAAAGTGAAGAAAAGAAGATAGAAAAAGAAAGAGTAGCAAGTAAAAGATTAAGGAGATCATTATCTATATTCTTGACCATCCCTCACCCATTCCTGGAACAGTTAGCTTCTACGATTCTGTTGCACCATATGCTTCCAAAAAAGACGACAAATGGAGACCAACTCATTAAGAATTGGTCTGATTTATCTATTAGGAGGAATCGCATTTCCTCAAGATGTGTGGTGTCCAACATGTTTGAAATCCACATTTTAAGCGTTGGTATTGGTGTATTTTTCCAAAATTTAAGTAATCGTTTTTTTGCCATTATTAAACCATAATTTAAAAATAAATTTTGAGATGAGTTCAATTTATTCCCGTCTTCCATTACTTCATATATAATGATTTCAGTATTAGGTTCTATTTTTATCTTAAATAATTTTGTAAATATTTCAAAAATATCACTCCAAAATGTATAACGTTTTATGCAGGAAACAAAAGAGTGTGTTATAGTTGTGTTTTGGGATAAACATTTATCACAAATGGGGGACATATTTGGGTAGAATTTATTCAATCTGGTTTTTGAATAATATAATCTATGTAAAATTTTTAATTGAATTGAATTATGTCTTACATTAATCGAACATTTGTGTATATATATCAAATACTTTTCCCATGTTTCCTTCGTAATTTTTATCATTAATTCTCGTTCCCACTCTTCTCTAAGTACCTCTGTCGATGGTAGGTCTATATTTAAAATACTATTATATAAATATGATATTAATTTCTGTGAGTCAGCCTTAATATTCATTGCTTCTTCCAGTGGATCAGATATTATGTTTTGATATCTTTGTATGTGTTTCTTCATGAAGTCACAAATCTGAAGATATTTAAAATATTGGTTATTTTTCAGTTTAAATTATAATTGTAATTGTTGGAATGGTAACAAGAATTCCCATTCTTTGCCATTGGTTATATGTTTTATTAATAAGAGATGGTTTAAATGAAGGATTATTCACTATTGGCATTAACAATGATAGATTTCTCAATTTTAAAGATAATTTTATTTGTTTCCAAATTCTTATTGTATCATGTATAATTGGGTTATTCTTATATATTATGTTGTTCAGTTTTATCGGGGAGAAGAGGATCGCTCCTATGTTACAAGGGGAACAATCCTCTTTCTCCATTCTTATCCATTCTGTCTGTTGGGTAGAACTGTCCAGCCAGTAAATTATATTCTTAATATGCACTGCCCAATAGTAATACAAAATGTTCGGAAGTGAAAGTCTTTTGGTTTACATAAGTGGGTTTTTTTAAATTCTGTGTGATCTATAGTCCCAAATAAAATTAGTAATATTAGAGTGTAGATTGAAATAGGTATAATAATTGTGGTAAAAAGATCATTTTTATAGCGTTTATTCTACCTATTAATGATAAGGGAAGTGTTTTCCAGATGTAATCAACGCGTTGAGTTTATTTAATAAAGGCATAAAATTAGCATTAAATAATGCTTTATATTTTCTAGTAATCTGAATACCCAAATACTTACATTTTCCTGTTGCAATTTTAAAGGGGAATTTCAATAAGTGTGTAGATTCTTGAGGTTTTAACATCATGATTTCACTTTTATTCCAGTTTATTCTATATCCAGAAAAGGACCCGAATTCCTCTATTAAATTTAATAAATTCGGTATGCTCGTTTGTGAATTTGTAATATATAAAAGTATATCGTCTGCATATAATGGAATTTTATTATTTGAGTCCCTAGTATTATATCCCTGAATATTCGGATGAATTCTTATACTTTCAGCCAGGGGCTCTATCATAAGGGCAAATAGCAGGGGTGATAACGCACATCCCTGCCTTTTGCCCCTTGATAATTGAAATTTTGGAGATAACATATTATTGGTTAATATTCTTGCCATCGGTTTATCATATAATAATTTTACCCATACAATAAAATTCTCTCCCATATTAAATTTTTGCAGTACTTTATATAAATACTGCCACTCTACCTGATTAAATGCTTTCTCTGCGTCCAGAGAAACAATTGATATATCTTCTTCCTCCGTTTTATGTGAGTACATTATATTAAACAGGCGTCTCAAATTATTAAATGAATGTCTTTTGGGTATAACCCCCGTTTGATCAGGATTTATCAATTTACTAATGTGTTTACTCAATCTTCTTGCTAAAGTCTTTGCTAAAATTTTCTGATCTGTATTTAAAAGTGATATAGCTCTATATGAGCCCGGTTCATCTAAATCTTTATCTTTTTTTGGAATAAGCATAATAGTTGATTCAGCTAATGTTTCTGGTAGTTTATTTTCTTTAAAGGCGTGAGTATATAAATTAAATAAGTATGTAGTCGTTATCTCATGAAATCTTTTATAAAATTCATTACTAAAACCATCTGGTCCAGGCGTCTTACCATTTTTCAACGATTTTATTGTTTCACCTATTTCTTCAAGTGTAATCTGAGCTCCTAATTCATCTTGTTCCGAAAGATCAAGTTTTGGAAGATTACAGTTATCTAAAAAATTTATAATTTTACTATCTTCTATTTTAGTTTTAGATGTATATAAATTTTGATAAAATTGAGCAAATCTATTGTTAATATCCTTAGGTAATATTAGTAATTCACCTTTCTCTGATTTAATTTTAGTGATATTATTTTCCTTTTCTTGATTTTTCAATTGATTAGCTAAGAGTTTATGTGGTTTGTCACCAAATTCGAAATGTTCCTGTTTTGTAATTTGGAATAATCTTATTACTCTTGCCGATAAAATTCGATTAAGTTTAAATTTCAGGAGTATTATCTTGTTATGTTTATCTGTAGTAGGATCTTTGGCATTATCTAATTCCAATTGTGTAATTTCTTGTTCTAGCATCAGTTGTTCTGTCTTATTCTTTTTATTTTGAAAAATTTTATATGAAATTATAACTTCTCTAATAAATGCCTTGAAAGTTTCCCATAATAAAGAAGGTGAAATACCTGGTGTTTCATTTGTCTAAAAAAAAAGTTTCATTTGTTGTTTTAAATATTTATAACCTTGTGAGTCGTTTAGAATTTGTGTATTAAACCTCCAAAAAGATTTTTTACCCGGCATTCCCTCAAATTTTAATAGAAATGTCAACGGAGAATGATCAGAAATAATGCTGGTGTGGTATGAAGGATTAATTGTATATGGAATTAATTTTATATCCACTAAAAAATAATCAATTCGTGAATATGTTTTATGTACCGTTGAGTAAAACGAGTATTTCCTTCCAGTTGGATTAGCAGTTCTCCATACGTCTGTTATATTAGTATTTTTTATATATGTATTTAGAAGTTCACTAGTCTTAGATTTTAAATTACCCCTCCTTTGTTTTACTGATTTGTCTAAGTATGGATCTAAAACACAATTGAAGTCCCCCCCTATTATTACATTTTGGTAATTATACCGGGGCGTCTGCTCAGGGGATGTGCCGACCAGCTGGCTCTGGTTCTGACAGACATTTTTAACATCTCCTTGAACCAGGCCATTGTTCCATCATGTTTCAAGACAGCTACCATCATACCAGTTCCCAAAAAGTCTACAATAACCTGCCTAAATGATTACCGCCCCGTAGCACTCACACCAATAATAATGAAGTGCTTTGAGAGGCTTATTAAGCAGCACATGGTCTCTAAACTCCCCTCCAGTTTTGACCCGTTCCAGTTTGCTTATCGCCCGAACCGCTCCACAGAGGATGCAATCTCCTCTGCAGTCCACCTGAGCCTACAACACCTGGAGGAGAAGAATACCCAAGTGCGGATGCTGTTTGTTGATTTCAGCTCAGCATTTAACACGATAATCCCCCAGCATCTGGTGAGCAAACTGGCACCCCTAGGTTTCAATACCATACTATGCAACTGGATCCTGGATTTCCTTTCCGAAAGACCCCAGTCTGTGCGGGTGGGGAAGAACACCTCCTCTGTCATTAAACTGAGCACCGGCTCCCCTCAGGGCTGTGTCCTGAGTCCGCTGCTCTTTACATTGATGACACATGACTGTGTCGCCAGGTCCACCACTAACCATATCATCAAATACGCGGATGACACAACAGTAGTGGGCCTCATCCGCAATAACGACGACCAGGCATATAGAGAGGAGGTGGAACAGCTGGTGAGCTGGTGCAGCAGGAACAACCTTCTCCTAAATGGCAACAAAACCAAGGAGATTGTAGTCGATTTCAGAAGGAAAATTCAGCCCAGTCACACTCCACTTTGCATCAACAACTCAGCAGTGGAGCAGGTGAAAAGCATCAAGTTCCTGGGGGTGCATATAACGGACACCTTAAACTGGTCCACAAACATTACATCTCTGGCAAAACGGGCACATCAGCGGTTGTACTTCCTCCGCAGGTTGAGAAGTTTACACCTCCACCCTCCCATCCTCGCCACTTTCTACAGAAGCACAATTGAGTCGGTCATGACCGGCTGTATCTCTACATGGTGCGGCAGCTGTACAGCTGCAGACTGGAAGTGCCTTCAGAGAGTGGTGAGGACAGCGGAAAAAATCATTGGGACTTCTCTTCCTTCCATCATGGACATGGGGTACAAGCGCTGTCTGAGTAGAGCAAGGGCATTACCAAAGCCCCCACACACCCACAATTTGGACTGTTTATACTGCTTAACTCTGGGAGGAGGTACCGCAGCATGAAGAGCGGGACAACCAGGTTCTGCAACAGCTTCATCCCCCAGGCCATAAGATTATTGAACAATCAATTAAACCGAGGCTAGAACTTTTTAAATATCGACACTTCTAAAAAAAAAAAAACTGGAGAGTCAAATGCAACGAAATTTCGTTCTAGGTGCACTGTGTATAGGTGTATATCTGAATGACAATAAAGTTTTCATTCATTCATTCATTCATTCATTCATTCATTCATTCATTCATTAAACTCTGATATTATATCTATAATTTTATTTAAAAATTGGGGGTTGTCAAAGTTCGGAGAGTAAATATTTATCATAGTCAATGGGGTTGAATAAATTTCTCCCGAAACTATAATATACCTTCCCTCTTTATCTGAAATAGTATTCTTTAATTTAAAAGGTATACCTTTCCAAATAAGAATAGCCGTACCTCTAGATTTAGAAGTAAATGAAGAATAATATGTTTGACCCATCCACTTCACCTTTAATCTCATCTGTGTTTGTTGTTTCATGTGTGTTTCCTGCAAAAACATTATGTCACAATTCAAAGATTTTAATTGAGCAAAAATTTTACCCCTCTTAATTGGTTCATTGGCACCCCTTATATTCCAAATACAGAATGTAATTCCTCCTTCCAGTGAAATGATTGTTTGGTCTTCGTTTGGTATTCTCTGCGAATACATTATATTAAACAGACGTCTCAAGTTATAAAATGAATGTCGTTTAGGTATGAACCCGGTTTGATCTGGGTGTACTAATTTGCTAAGTTTGACCAGGCTAAGTCTATGAGCCAAAGTCTTGGCTAGGATCTTCTGGTCAATATTTAAGAGGGCAATTGCTCTATAGGATCCTGGCCCTTCGAGATTTTTATCTTTTTTAGGAATTAACGTAATAATTGATTCTGCAAGAGTCTGTGGTAAGGTCTGTTCCTTGAATGCTTGAGTGTATAGGATTTGTAGGCGTGGGGAAATTATGTCATTAAATATTTAATAAAATTCGTTATTGAGCCCGTTAGGGCCGGGAGTTTTTCCATTTTTCAGTGATTTAATGGTCTCTGAAATGTCCTTTATTGTTATCTCTGCACCTAGTTCCTCCCGTCCCTTCTCACTGAGGGATGGGAGGTTGCACTTATCAAGAAAGCTCTTCATCTCCCTGAGTCGGCTGTTGTTTTTGACGAGTATAGGTAGCAATGTTACAAAATTTTGAGATTTAAAAAATAAAGTCTGTAATTTATCCCATCAGATAAAGCATAAAAAGAAGTTTAATTTGACACCTAATTCACTTTCATATCTTCAGTATTAAAAAAGCTATGGCCATTTTCATACTCGGAAATTAGCATCTTGTTCCCTATTGCTTTTCCATTGACTTAACACAAAAGCTGTGATCGAGGACAGTCAAAAGCCCATAACTTTTTTTTAAATTAAGAGAATTGAAATAATTTTTCAGTTATTATAGTTTGAAGCATTCTGAAACAAATATGAAACAATCTTACTTAGATGACATGAAATTATAGCATATAATTAGTTAGTTACCTAATTGTAGCTAATTACAAAATTCAATTACTAGATCTAAACATCTATCAATTTCTTAAGAATAGATTAACATTTTTAAATAGCCTAAGTTTCCAAATAACATTCACACAAGAATTCACAATATAACATAATTTTTAAATCTCATTGTCATGGATTTACAGGCCAAATGGAAGGAATGTTTAATACCTGTAAATTAATGGGCTCTTGAAGATAGCGGAGTCAGGGGATATAGGGCCAGCACCGCCATTCAATGTGATCATGGCTGATCATCCACAATCAGTACCCCGTTCCTGCCTTCTCCCCATATCCCCCTATCTTCAAGAGCCCTATCTAGCTCTCTCTTGAATGTTTCCAGAGAACCAGCCTCCACCGCCCTTCGAGGCAGAGAATTCTACAGCCTCACCACTCTCTGCGTGAAAACGTGTTTCCTCATCTCTGTTCTAAACGGCTGACCCCTTATTCTTAAACTCCCCCAACATCGAGAACATGTTTCCTGCCTCTAACGTGTCCAAACCCTTAATAATCTTATATATTTCAATAGATACCCTCTCATCCTAAATTCCAGAGTATACAAGCCCAGCTGCTCCATTCTCTCAGCAGATGACAGTCCCGCTATCCCGGGAATTAAATTTAAAACATGACATCATTTTATCATGTGACCATTTCCACTCGTAGCGAGGTGTAGTTGGTCTTAGGTGTGGAAGAGTGAGGTCGAGGGGGGTCATAGGAGGTCGTAGACATAGTCGTAGGAGGTCGTAGACATAGTCGTAGGAGGTCGTAGACATAGTCGTAGGAGGTCGTAGGAGGTCTTTTACTTCGGCGAGTCAACACGACCGTGACATTTTTTTCAACTCGTCTAGGGTTTTCTAAACTAGGTCGTCCAAGTGGGACAGGCCCTCAAATCTATTTCTAAACTAAAACATTACAAGGGGCAATTAATAGAGGGCGATTAACCTACAATCCTGCACGTCTTTGGAATGTGGGTGGAAGGCGGACAATCGGAGGAAACCCATTCTGTCACGGGGAGAACGTGCAAACTCCACACACAGACAGTGCCCGATATCAGGATTTAACTCGGGTCTCTGGCGCTGCCAGGCAGCTGCTCTACCAGCTGCACCACTGTGCTGCCCCCAAATCTAACACCATACTAACCTCATTCTCCAGACTTCACTCCCCGAGCACCATCAGCACCGACTAGCTCCTGACTACTGTGCATGTCTAAGGACCAGGCTGAAGAAGGGTCTTGATACGAAACATCACCCATTCCTTCTCTCCAGTGTTGCTGCCTGGCCCGCTGAGTTACTCCAGCTTTTTGTGTCTTTCTTCGGTTTAAACCAGCGTCTGTAGTTCCTTTCTATGAACTATGTCCTTGATTCCCGTAACCTGGGTAAAAGACTGTGTATTGCTCTGTAAATATAAGACCATAGCTTGCCAATGCACTATTCTGCACACTGGGCATTCACCCAATCTTATCCCATCCACCCTATATTACAACAAGACTAACAACTAAAACTTATTAATTAAATGAGGCAGACAAAAATGCTGGAGAAACTTAGCGAGTGAGGCAGCATCTATGGAGCGAAGGAAATAGGCAACGTTTCGGTTCGAGACCCTTTTTCAGACGGATGTGAGGGTGGGAGGGGGGTGCGGGAAGAAGAAGGGAAGAGGTGGAGCCAGAGGGCTGAGGGAGAGCTGAGAAGGGGAGGAGAAAGTAGGGACTACCTGAAATTAGAGAAGTCAATGTTTATGCAGCTAGGGTGCAGACTGCCCAAGCGAAATATGAGGTGCTGCTCCTCCAATTTCCGGTGGTCCTCACTCTGGGCATGGAGGAGGCCCAGGATAGAAAGGTCAGATACGGAATGGGAGGGGGAGTTGAAGTGCTGAGTCACCGGGAGATCAGGTTGGTTATTGCGAACCGAGCGGAGGTGTTGGGCGAAGCGATCGCCAAGCCTACGCTTGGTCTCACCGATGTAGAGCAGCTGACATCTAGAGCAGTGGATGCAATAGATGAGGTTGGAGGAGGTGCAGGTGAACCTCTGCTGCAACTCACCCACCCTCACATCAGTCTGAAAAAAGGTTTTGACCCGAAACGTTGCCTATTTCCTTCGCTCCATAGATTCTGCCTCACCCGCTGAGTTTCTCCAGCATTTTTGTCTACCTTTGATTTTCCAGCATCTGCAGTTCCTTCTTAAATAATTAAATGAGGTGGTGGGCCTCACAAGAAACAAAAAAACAGACAGCGAGACATTCCCAGCCTGGGAAAACATAGAAAATAGGTGTAGGATTAGGCCATTCAGCCCTTCGAGCCAGCACCACCATTCAATATGATCCTGCCTTCTCCCCATATCCCTTGATTCCGTTAGCCCTAAGAGCGAAATTTAACTCTCTCTTGAAAACATCCAATGAATTGGCCTCCACAACTTTCTGTGGCAGAGAATTCCACAGATTCGCAACTCTCTGGGTGAAAAAGCTTTTCATCTCAGACCTAAATGGCCTACTCCTTATTCTTAATTGTTAATTCTTAAAAAGGTTCAGACCGTCTAAACTGAGCGACAGGATTATTTGGCTTGGGAAGCTTACATCCCAGCGGCATGAATATTGGTTGGTCCAACCTCAAGTAACCCTTGCATCCCCTCCCTCTCCAGCCCTCCCCCACCCTAGTCGCCGTACTAGTTTCATTGTCCTTCTGTTGAGTTAGTTTAACTTGTTATCACCTACCCCAATGCCAACAATGGACAATTGTGAGCTCTATTCCTTAATCTTTCATTCATTTGATCTATTTCTCTACATCACCGTCTAAATCTCTTGTTTCCCTTTCCCCTGTCTCTCAGTCTGAAGAAGGGTCTCGACCCGAAACGTCACCCATTCCTTTTCTCCAGAGATGCTGCCTGAGTTACTCCAGCTATTGGTGTCTGTCGACAGGAATACAGAGAGGTCTGCAGATGCCTGTGATGGTTCCCACAGTCAAATAGAATATCAGTAGCAGAGGCGGGAGGAGGACATTCTGCCCATCGTCCCTGTTCTATCACTCAATGGGTGTGTGGCTGATATTTTTCCTCAGACCACTTTCCTCCTTCTCCTTAATCCTATCATCTCCAACAGGGCGGCACGGTGATGCAGCGGGTAGAGCTGCTGCCTTACGGCACCAGAGACCTGGGTTCGATCCTGACTACGGGTACTGTCTGTACGGAATTTGCACGTTCCCCCTGTGACTGCGTGGGTTTTCAGTGGGAGCTCAGGTTTCCTCCCACACTCCAAAGACGTGCAGGTTTGTAGATTAATTGGCTTCAGTAAGAAAATTGTAAATTGTCCCCAGTGTGTGTGGGACAGAACTAGTGTCCAGGGTGATCGCTGGTCGGCGCGGACTCGCTGGGCCGAAGGGCCTGTTTCCATGCTGGATCTCTAAAGTCTAAATCTCTCTTCCATCTGACTGACTGAACCTCTGGCAACTTTTACGGGTTAGAGCTTCATAGATACACCAAACTCGGATGAGGAAATTATAACTCATCATGTTTGGTTGGCAGCAAGGGAGCTGTTTAAAGAATGTTTCTCAGTTGTACTCTTCATCGAATCATTTAGTTATAGAGTTAAGGGGCTGTCCCACGGGCAGGCGATTCCATGCGGCAAGCGCGACCTAACCGGAAGCGGGGGCCATGCGGGGACCGCGGGGCCGGTCCCACGTAGATCGCCGGAGCCGTATGGAGTTGGTCCCGACACTGCGCGGGGCTCCGAAAAACTGACAGTGTTCAAAAATCCCGCGTGGCAACGGCCTGCTGGCCCGCTGCCGCCTCGACGCTGCGTGCACCGCCTCGAAGGAGTAGGCCTAGCGCGTGGCGTTGCGCGATGTCGTCATCACCCGACACCGCGCGACGTCGATTCGCAGTCGGCCCGCCTTTTACCGGGTCACATTAAAACCGCTTCCGGTTAGGTGACGCTCGCCGCATGGATTCTCATGCTTGTGGGACAGGCCGTACGGTGATCACTCGGCCTCTGCGCGGCACCTGCTTCCGGTTAGTTTGCACTTGCCACATGCATTCGCATGCTCGTGGGACAGGCCGTACGGTGATCACTCGGCCCCCGCGCGTCAGCCGCGCGGCCCCCGCTTCCGGTTAGGTCGCGCTTGCCACATGGAATCGCCTGCCCGTGGGACAGCCCCTTTATGGAGTCATACAACGTGGAAACAGGCCCTTCATCCCAACTTGCCCCATCTACACTCGTCCTACCTGCATGCGTTTGGCCCATATCCCTCTGAACCTGTCATATCCATGCACCTGTCTAAATGTTTCTTAATGAATGAATGAATGAATAAGTTTATTAGCCAAGTATTCACATACAAGGAATTTGCCTTGGTGCTCCACACGCAAGTGACAACATGACATACAGTGACAGTTACGAATGACACATAAAACATTAAACATTAATAATAAAACATTATCGATTAAACATGTGAATTAAATAAAATACCAGAGCAAAGGGAGGCTACAGATTTTTGGTTGTTGAGTAGAGCAACTACTCGTTGAAAAATGATGTTTTTATGTCTGGCTGTGGCAGCTTTGACAGTCCGGAGTCGCCTTCCAGAGGGAAGTGATTCAAAGAGTTTGTGGCCAGGGTGAGAGGGGTCAGAGATGATCTTGCCCGCTCGCTTCCTGGCCCTTGCAGTGTACAGTTCATCAATGGAGGGAAGGTTGCAGCCAATAACCTTCTCAGCTGATCGGACGAATCGCTGCAGCCTCCGGGTGTCGTGCTTGGTGGCTGAGTCAAACCAGTCCATGATGGAGAAGGTGAGGACAGACTCTACGATGCCCGTATAGAATTGGACCATCATTGCCTGTGGCAGATTGTGCTTCCTCAGCTGCCGCAGGAAGTACATCCTCTGTTGTGCCTTTTGATAAGTGTTGTGATGCCACCTGCCTCAACAACCACCTCCAGCAGCTCGTTATACAATATATTGTTGAGGCTGCGTTTGGAATATTTTGTTCAGTTTTTGTCATCCTGCTGCAGGAAAGACGTGGTTACATTGGGAAGGATGCAGAGAAGATTTACGATGATGTTGCCAGGATTCAGGGGCCCCAGCTTCAGGGAGAGGTTGGGCAGGCTTAGACTTTACACCTTGGAGCACAGAAGGATGAGGAGTGATCTTAGCGAGGTGTACAAGATCATGAGAGGAATAGATAAGGTGAACGCACAGAGTCTTTACCCAGGGTACGGCCATCAAGAAGGGGCACAGTCTTAGAATAAAGGGGAGGCCATTTAGGACTGAGGTGAGAAAAAACTTTTTTACCCAGAGAGTTGTGAAATTGTGGAATTCCCTGCCACAGAGGGCAGTGGAGGCCAAATCACTGGATGGATTTAAGAGAGAGTTAGATAGAGCTCTAGGGGCTAGTGGAATCAAGGGATATGGGGAGAAGGCAGGCACGGGTTATTGATTGGGGACGATCAGCCATGATCGCAATGAATGGCGGTGCTGGCTCGGGGCCGAATGGCCTCCTCCTGCAGCTATTTTCCATGTTTCTATGTTTCTAAGAACAGAGGGCATAGGCTTAAGTTGAGGGGGGGAAATGATTTAATAGAAATCTGAGGGTCAACTTTTTTACACAGAAGATGGTGGGTATATAGAACGAGCTACCAGAAGAGGTAGTTGGGGCAGGTACTAGAATAACATTTGAACAACATTCGGGCAGGTGCATGGATAGGACAGGTTTAGAGGGATATGGGCCAAACACGGGCAGGTGGAACTAGTGTCGAAGGGGCTTGTTGATCAGCATGGGCAAGTTGGGAAGAAGGGCCTGTTTGGAAGACACTTAACATTTAAATGAAAAAAGACACTTTTTAAACAAAAAGCAAGATGGTGAGCAAGCCAGAACTCTGTGGGCCCGTCACAGAAGTGGATCTGTAATCATTCATTAAACTCCCTCCAATCTGTTAAACCTCTACTATTCCCTTTGTCCTGTAACTGTACACTGTGGACGGCTCGATTGTAATCATGTATGAATTACCGCTGACTGGTTAGTACGCAACAAAATAGCTTTTCACTGGACCTCAGTACACGTGACAATAAACTAAACTAAACCTAACCAACCAAACTAAACGCAGGTACATGGATAAGAAATGTTTAGATGGATAAGGGCCAAATGTGGGAACATACACCTAGCTTGTTGGGGCAACTTGGGCAGCATGGACGAGTCGGGCCGAAGGGCCTGTTTCCGGGATGAATTACTATGTATCTCATCACCTCCCCTTAGTGAACAGTATCTAATGGGGCTGTCCCACTGTACGAGCTAATTCAAGAGTTCTCCCGAGTTTGCCCTGATTCGAACTCGGAGAATTACGGTAATGGCCGCTCGTAGGTACTCGGGGCTCTCGTGGACATTTTTCAACATGTTGAAAAATCTTCATGAGTCTTCACGAGCTTACCGCGTTTCCCGAGTACCTGCCGTTAGCGTTACGAGCCGCTAAGAGACGTCCCCGATCTCCGACGTACCCGCTACGTACATTCTACGTGCTTACCACGAGTTTGATTTTTTAAAAAACTCGGGAGAGCTCTTGAATGAGCTCGTACAGTGGGACAGCCCCATAACTCAGCACAATCTCACTCTTACAGTAGAGTGAGGTTGTATATGCAACATCAGTACAGCAGAGGGCAGCGTTAACAATGTGATAGGAAACAGAGGAGGTCCAGGACAGAGACGTCTGCGTGGGAATGGAGGGCCATTACAATGGGTAGCAATTGAGAGCTACAGTGCCCTCCATAATGTTTGGGACAAAGACCCATCATTTATTTATTTGCCTCTGTACTTCACAATTTGAGATTTGTAATAGAAAAAATCACATGTGGTTAAAGCACACATTGTCAGCTTTTAATAAAGGCCATTTTTATACATTTTGGTTTCACCATGTAGAAATTACAGCAGTGTTTATACATAGTCCCTTCATTTCAGGGCACCCTAATGTTTGGGACACAGCAATGTCATGTAAATGAAAGTAGTCATATTTAGTATTTTGTTGCATATCCTTTGCATTCAATGACTGCTTGAAGTCTGCGATTCATAGACATCACCAGTTGCTGGGTGTCTTCTCTGGTGATGCTCTGCCAGGCCTGTATTGCAGCCATCTTTAGCTTATGCTTGTTTTGGGGGCTAGTCCCCTTCAGTTTTCTCTTCAGCATATAAAAGGCATGTTCAATTGGGTTCAGATCGGGTGATTGACTTGGCCACTCAAGAATTGACATTAGCTTTGAAAAATTCCTTTGTTGCTTTAGCAGTATGTTTGGGATCATTGTCTTGCTGTAGAATGAACCGCCGGCCAATGAGTTTTGAGGCATTTGTTTGAACTTGAGCAGATAGGATGTGTCTATACACTTCAGAATTCATTATGTTACTACCATCAGCAGTTGTATCATCAATGAAGATAAGTGAGCCAGTACCTTCAGCAGCCATACATGCCCGGGCTATAACACCCCCATCACTGTGTTTCACAGATGAGGTGGCATGCTTTGGATCTTGGGCAGTTCCTTCTCTCCTTCATACTTTGCTCTTGCCATCACTCTGATATAAGTTAATCTTTGTCTCATCTGTCCACAAGGCCATTTTCCAGAACTGTGGTTGCTCTTTTAAGTACTTCTTGGCAAACTGTAATAGACAATAGACAATAGACAATAGGTGCAGGAGTAGGCCATTTGGCACTTTGAACCAGCACCGCCATTCAATGTGATCATGGCTGATCATCCCCAATCAGTACCCCCGTTCCTGCCTTCTCCCCATATCTCCTGACTCCGCTATTTCTAAGAGCCCTGTCTAGCTCTCTCTTGAAAGCATCCAGATAACCTGCCTCCACCGCCCTCTGAGGCAGAGAATTCCACAGACTCACCACTCTCTGTGAGAAAAAGTGTTTCCTCGTCTCCGTTCTAAATGGCTTACCCCTTATTCTTAAACTGTGGCCCCTGGTTCTGGACTCCCCCAACATCGGGAACATGTTTCCTGCCTCTAGCGTGTCTAAGCCCTTAACAATCTTATCTTATATGTTTCAATGTAACCTGGCCATCCTATTTTCGTGGCTAACCAGTGGTTTGCATCTTGCAGTGTAGCCTCTGTATTTCTGTTCATGAAGTCTTCTGCGGACAGTGGTCATTGACAAATCCACACCTGAAGAGTGTTTCTGATCTGTCAGACAGGTGTTTGGGGATTTTTCTTTATTATAGAGAGAATTCCTCTGTCATTAGCTGTGGAGGCCTTCCTTGGCCTGCCAGTCCCTTTGCGATTAGTAAGCTCACCAGTGCTCTCTTTATTCTTAATGATGTTCCAAACAGTTGATTTAGGTAAGCCTAAGGTTTGGCTGATGTCTCTAATAGCCCTGTCACACTGTACAAGTTCATTCCAAGAGCTCTCCCGAGTTTTAAAAAAAATCAAACTCGTGGTAAGCACGTAGAATGAACGTAGCGGGTACGTCGGAGCTCGGGGACGTCTCTTAGCGGCTCGTAACACTAATGGCAGGTACTTGGGAAACGCGGTAAGCTCAGGAAGATTCGTGAAGATTTTTCAACATGTTGAAAAATGTCCACGAGAGCCCCGAGTACCGAGGAGCGGCCATTACCGTAAATCTCCGAGTTTGAATCAGGGCAAACTCGGGAGAACTCTTGGAATGAACTCGTACTGTGGGACAGGGGTTTATCAGTTTCATTCTTGTTTCTCAGTCTCATAATGGCTTCTTTGACTTTCATTGGCACAACTTTGATCCTCATGTTGATAAACAGCAATAAAAGTTTCCAAAGGTGATGGAAAGACTGGAGGAAAGACTAGATGGTATGGAGAGAAGGCAGGTACAGGATACTAAGTTGGATGATCAGCCATGATCATATTGAATGGCGGTGCGGGCTCGAAGGGCCGAATGGCCAACTCCTGCACCTATTTTCTATGTTTCTATGTTTCTAGGTGCTGAGAGCTCTCATACCTGCATTAAGGAGGCATTAAAACACACCTGAGCAATTACAAACACCTGTGAAGCCATGTGTCCCAAACATTATGGTGCCCTGAAATGGGGGGACTATGTATAAACACAGCTGTAATTTCTACATGGTGAAACCAAAATGTATAAAAATGGCCTTTAATAAAGGTGGGGAGCAACGAAGCAATAGAGGAGGTTGAAGGAGGTACTGGAGGTGAATCTCCAGACTTGTATTATCACATACACCAAATGGTGTAGTGAAATTTTTTATTTTTTTTAATTTTTTTTAAATATTTTTATTTTATTAGAAGTAAGTACAATTGTATACAATCATATTTTCATAATACCTTTTACGTACAGCTTCTTATTTAAAAAATTTTTTGAAATAAAGAAGAAAAAGAAAAAAGTTAGATAATGAAAAATAGAAAAATGTGAGATATATAGTGTGTGAAAAAGAAAAATAAAGAATGAAATAAGAAAGTTGAGACATAGAAAATAGAAGAAAGAGAATAAATGAAAAGAAAAGAAGAAAAGAAAATAGAAGGAGATCATTTATAATCTTGACCATCCGCAGTCACGGATTAGCTTTTACACCTGTTTTGCACCATACGTTTCCAAAAAGACGACAAATGGAGACCAACTCGTTATGAATTGGTCAAATTTATCTATTAGGAGGAATCGCATTTCCTCAAGATGTGCGGTATCCAACATACTTGCAATCCACATTTTGAGCGTTGGTATTGGTGTATTTTTCCAAAATTTCAATATTAATTTTTTTGCTATTATTAAACCATAATTAAAAATTGACTTTTGAGATGAGCTCAATTTGTTCCCGTCTTCCATTACCCCAAATATAATCAATTCATTATTGGGTTCCATTTTTGTCTTAAATAATTTTGTAAATATTTCGAAAATATCACTCCAAAATCCATGAAGTTTTATACAAGAAACAAAAGAGTGTGTTATAGTTGCTTCTTGGATTAAACATTTATCGCAAATGGGCGATATATTTGGATAAAATTTATTTAATCTTGTTTTTGAGTAATATAATCTATGTAAAATTTTTAATTGGATTAGATTATGTCTTGCGTTAATCGAACACTTGTGAATGTATGTCAAATACTTTTCCCATGTAGCCTTCGTAATTTTATCAATAATTCCCGTTCCCACTCTTCTCTAATTACCTCGGTCACAGTTAAATCTATATTTAAGATACTATTATATAAATATGCTATTAATTTTTGTGTATCAGCTTTTATATTCATTACTTCTTCTAGTAAATCAGGAGTTATTTTTTGATATCCCTGTATGTATGTCTTCAAAAAATTACAAATCTGAAAATATTTAAAATAATGAGTGTTTTTCAGTTTAAATTTTAATTGTAATTGTTGAAATGATAATAAATCTCCCATTTCATACATATCCCCGATCCTTTTAATTCTTAAACTTTCCCATTGATTATATATTTTATCCATCATAGATGGTTTAAATAAAGGATTATTCGCTATCGGTGTTAACAATGATAGGTTTCTTAATTTTAAGGATAGTTTTATTTGTTTCCATATTCTTATTGTATCTTGTATAATTGGGTTTTTCTTATATATTGTATTGTTCATTTTTTTCGGGGAGAAGAGGATTGTTCCTATATTACAAGGATAACAATCCTCTTTCTCCATTTTTATCCATTCTGTCTGTTGAGTTGAACTATCCAACCAGTAAATTATATTCTTAATATGTATTGCCCAATAGTAATACAAAAAATTAGGGAGTGAAAGTCCCCCGACATCTTTTGGTTTACATAAGTGTTCTTTTTTAATTCTATGTGATTTGTAATCCCAAACAAAATTAGTAATATTAGCATTCAGTTTAGAGAAGAAATATTTTGGTACATATACTGGTATAGATTGAAATAAGTATAATAACTGTGGTAAGAAGCTAATTTTAATAGCATTTATTCTGCCTATTAATGATAAAGGGAGTGTTTTCCAAAATTTTATCATTATATTAAGTTTATTTATTAAGGGTATAAAATTAGCGTTGAATAAAGCTTTATGTTTTCTAGTAATCTGTATACCCAGATATTTGAATTTTTCTGTTGCTATTTTAAAGGGGAATTTCAATAAGTGTGTGGATTCTTGAGGTTTTAACGTCATAATTTCACTTTTGTTCCAATTTATTCTATATCCTGAAAAGGACCCAAATTCCTCTATTAAATTTAATAAATTTGGTATGCTCGTTTGTGAATTTGTTATATATAACAAAATATCGTCTGCATACAATGAAATTTTATTATTTGAGTCCCTAGTATTATAACCCTGAATATTCGGATGGCTTCTTATACTTTCAGCCAGAGGTTCTATCATAAGGGCAAATAGCAGGGGTGATAAAGCACATCCCTGCCTATTACCCCTTGATAATTGAAATTTTTGAGATAACATGCTGTTAGTTAATATTCTTGCCATCGGTTTATCATATAATAATTTCACCCATGCAATAAAATTCTCTCCCATATTAAATTTTTGTAATACTATGTATAAATACTGCCATTCTACCTGATCAAATGCTTTCTCTGCGTCCAAAGAAATAATTGCTAAGTCTTTTTCTTCCTTTTTATGTGAGTACATTATATTAAACAGGCGTCTCAAATTATTAAATGAATATCTTTTGGGTATAAACCCCGTTTGATCAGGGTTTATCAATTTACTAATATATTTGCTTAGTCTTCTAGCTAAGGTCTTTGCTAGAATTTTCTGGTCGGTATTTAGAAGTGATATAGCTCTATATGAACCCGGTTCCTCTAGATCTTTATCTTTCTTTGGAATAAGCGTAATAGTTGATTCTGCTAATGTTTCAGGTAATTTATTTTCTTTAAAAACGTGAGTATATAAATTAAATAGATAGGGGGTCGTTATCTCATGAAACTTTTTTATAAAATTCATTACTAAAACCATCTGGTCCCGGTGTCTTACCATTTTTCAGCAATTTTATTGTTTCACCTATTTCTTCGATTGTAATTTGCGCTCCTAGTTCTTCTTGTTCCAAAAGGTCAAGTTTTGGTAGATTACATTTATCTAAAAAATTTGTAATTTTACTATCTTCTGTTTTGGTTTTTGATGTGTATAAATTCTGATAAAATTGAACAAATCTTTTATTGATATCTTTAGGTAGTGTTAGTAATTCACCATTCTCAGATTTAATTTTATTTATAGTATTTTCCTTTTCCTGTTTTTTCAATTGACGCGCCAACAGCTTATGTGGTTTGTCACCAAACTCAAAATGTTCCTGTTTTGTAATTTGGAATAATCTTATTACTCTTGCCGAGAGAATTCGGTTAAGTTTAAATTTCAGTAGTATTATCTTATTATGTTTATCTATAGTGGGATCTTTAGCATTATCTAACTCTAACTGTCTTATTTCTTGTTCTAACAGCATCTGTTCAGTTTTATTCTTCTTATTTTGAATAATTTCATATGAAATTATAATTCCTCTAATAAATGCTTTAAAAGTTTCCCATATTAAAGAAGGTGAGGTACCTGGTGTATCATTTATCTCAAGAAATGATATCATTTGTTGTTTCAAATATTGATAACCCTGTAGGTCATTTAATATATATGTGTTAAACCTCCAAAAAAATTTTTTTCCCGGCATTCCTTCAAATTTTACTAAAAAAGTCAATGGAGAGTGATCAGAAATATTACTAATATGGTAAGTTGGGTTAATTATATATGGCATTAATTTCCTATCCACTAAAAAATAATCAATTCTTGAGTATGTTTTATGTACCGAAGAGTAAAACGAGTATTCCCTTCCTGCTGGGTTAGCAGA
Organism: Malacoraja senta; assembly: GCA_038087875.1. Lineage (NCBI taxonomy): Eukaryota > Metazoa > Chordata > Chondrichthyes > Rajiformes > Rajidae > Malacoraja > Malacoraja senta. The sequence goes on along the minus strand of JAXLNO010002049.1, from coordinate 276,631 downwards.
TCTCCATACATCTGTTATGTTAGTATTTTTTATATATGTATTTAGAAATTCACTAGTCTTAGATTTTGTATTACTCCTCCTTTGTTTTGCTGATTTGTCTAAGTAAGGATCTAAAACACAATTAAAATCCCCTCCTATTATGACATTTTGATAATTAAACTCCCGAAACTATAATATACCTTCCCTCTTTATCTGATATAGTATTCTTTAATTTGAACGGTATACCTTTTCGAATAAGAATAGCCGTACCTCTAGATTTAGAAGTAAATGACGAATAATATGTTTGGCCTATCCACTTCGCCTTTAATCTCATTTGTGTTTCCTGTTTCATGTGAGTTTCTTGCAAGTAGATTATGTCGCTTTTCAAAGATTTTAGGTGAGCAAAAATTTTACCCCTCTTTATTGGTTCATTGGCACCCCTTATATTCCAACTACAGAATGTGATTCCTCCATTCTTTATTTGCCTATCGTCCTGCATTGTATATCAAAGTGATGTTCTTGAAACATATGGTGCAAACAAATACCTCCGTGTTCTGGACGTTGGGTGGTCATTCCAAATTTTTAAGTTTACATTACATCTCCATCTCCAAAAGTGCCTTAGATAAAGCAAGAAAAGTTGTGATTTACAATTAATTAAGTGATTTTAAAAAAAAAGTGAAATTAAGGTATCTAAAAGCAGGTACCTTAAAGACAAATAGCCACCTAAGGTGGCGAAAGAATTATCGACTTCCATTGATGTTATTTTACAGTGAGCCCCAATCCCTTATTAACACCTCGTAAAAAATAATTTAAAAAAAAACCTACAAACCATCTCGTTTATTCTTGTATAACTTTATCAAACTAGCGTTAGTAAAATGCCCCCCAAAAAATTAATTTAATAAAAAAAAAAAAATTAGTAATAATAATAATAATAATAACAAAAATATGCAAAAATAAAATATTAAAGAGTTAAAAAAAAAAGAAAACATTAATGTAATTAAACCCCAAATCCAAATATAAACCACAACCTATTCTAATTTCTATAAGTATTTGTACTGTACCAATTTATCTAGCCAGCTACCCTACAAGCAGATACCGAGGGGTTAACCTCATTCCTGGCTTTTTTCCAAGTTTATGTTGCGTTCCCACTCAAAAAGAAAGAGAGAAAATGTTAGTAATGTTATAGACATTTTGGTTAATTACAATTTATAAGCAATGGTTTATTCCTGAATATACATATTTACTACACACACTCACATTAGTTTTGTTAAAGTTAGTTAGTTAATTGTAATTAGCATATAATAGTTAAATACTCAGGTTATCTCGTTCTTTGTACGAGAGCTTTTCATTCAAGGTTAAACAATATTGTCCAATACATTCCAGACAGATAAGCTCAGTAACTGTCTGAGAAATCCGCCGGTTCCAGCTCCATCTTAGAAATTAAAAAGTTCCATGTTCATTCCTTTAGTCGTCTTCTTCTGAAGTTTTGGATGCTTTCCTCATGATATCTTCTGCATATTTAAATGCTTTTTCTGGGTCCGTAAATGAGCGCTCAATTTCCTTATATGTAATTTTCATTTTTGCAGGAAAAACAATACCATATCTGACTTTAGAAATACCCCTCAATATGTTTCTTGTCGGTGTAAACAGGTTCATTCTCTGGACAATCTCTGGAGGATAATCACGGAAAAATCGGATCTTTTCCCCACGATATATCAAATTTTCACCATGAACAATCTTCTTCAGTATAGTTTCCACTGAAGAGATATCAAGAAATTTCACAATTATCTGTCTTGGAGCAGCATTTATGCCTCTTGAGACACGTCCAACTCGTTGAACAGTATCTATTCTTAGTTCTCCCGGCAGTTTAAGAACCTCTTTGAGTAATTCAGTAACGAAAGTACGTGTTTGAGATACATGTTCTTCTCGTCCTTCTCTTACTCCAACAATTCTCAAATTCTGCCTCCTTGATCTCGCTTCCAAGTCCAAACATTTGTCAGTCATTCTTGCCAGCTTTTCTGCTTCATCTTTATTTGATCTTTTCAGACTGTTTATTTCCGTGATCATCTCTTTCATATCACTTTCCATCTCTTCCATTCTCTCGTCAATGTTGTCCATCTTAGCATTTACCCCAGAAAGCTTCTTATTATAATCCTTTTCGACTCTAACAATTTCTGAGTTAAGTTTTTTATCAAACTCATTATGTTGCTTCTTCAGCTCCTTTAACTCATCACAGGCACCATCAATTTTATGAGAAAATATTTCCATATTATTCTCCATACTCTTAATTGTAGTAGTAATTTCTACAAACATTTCCTTTACCTCCATCTCTTTCTTTCCTCCTTTTGTAGCCATTTCCAGCACAACTCCTTGGCTATCGGGCTCCTCCTCAGAACCTTCTTCAGTTGTTTGCAGAGTATCCAACACACTTTTCAGCTGGAGGCTTATAGTAGTTTTTTTTGGTGCGCGTGAACAAGTCCTCTTGCTCATTTAAAAGTCCGTTATCTAATGATGTTTTCGTTATGCAAACCAAGCAGCTCCGTTGAGTTATTTTTAACTTTAAAACGGCTTTTTGATAATTTTTACGGGAGTGAAGCTCACTGCGGCGTCCTCAATGTTCCATGACGCTACCGGAAGTCTGGTGTAGTGAAATTTGACTTGCCATTTGCAGCACACGAATAAAGACACAACATTAAAGAATTTAACAATAAACATAAAAACATCCCCCCACAATGGTTCCCACTGTGGGGGAAGGCAGCAAAGTCCAGTCCCAACCCCTGTTCACCCATAGTCGGGCCTATTGTGGCCTCCGCAGCCAGTCCGATGTTTTCAGGCCCTCCTGCCGGGAAGATGGAACTCCGGCGTCGGGTGAACACTCCTCAGCGGCTTGGGAATGTCTGGAGCGGCCACTCCCTCCCCGGAGACCGCGGCCCACTGTAGTCCTCCCCCAACCCACCACATAAAAGACTAGAAGACCTCCAAAACAAACACTTTTAACTCACTAAAAATTAAAAAAAGAGTGAAAGGTCTAACAGCTGCTGGCAGGGCAGCCATACTCGACGGCGCCCCCTAATCATGTTCAGTTTGGGTCGTCCTGCTGTAGGAAGGATGTTCTAAAGAAGGTCTAGGCCCGAAACGTAACCCATTCCTCCTCTCCAGAGATGCTGCCTGTCCCGCTGAGTTACTCCAGCATCGTGTGTCTATTATGGAAAGGACGTTGTCAAGCTGGAAAGGATGCAGAGAAGATTTACGAGGATGTTACCAGGGCTCGAGGGTCTGAGCGACAGGGGGAGGTTGGGCAGACTAGGACTTTATTCCTTGGAGCACATGAGGATGAGGGATGATCTTATGGAGGTGTACAAAATCATGAGATGAATAGATAGGGTGAATGCACAGTCTTTTATCCAGAGTATGGGGAATCAAGAACCAGAGGACATAGGTTTAAGGTGAGGGGGGAACGATTTAACAGGTACCTGAGGGGTAACTATTTACACAAATGGTGGTGGGTGTAAGGAACGAGATGCTGGAGGAGGTAGTTGAGGCAGGGACTACCATAATGTTTAAGAGACACTTGGACAGGGTACACGGATAGGATAGGTTTGGAGGGAAATGGGCCAAACGTGGGCAGGTGGGACATGTAGATGGGACATGTTGTTCGGCACGAGCAATTTGGGCCGTAGAGCCTGTTTCCACGGTGCCTGATTCTATGATTACAGTCAAGTCGCACACATGTACAACAGGTAGTCCAAAGAGAACAAAGTAAACAAGGTAGAGTATAGAGTTTTAGCTACAGAGAAAGTGCAGATAAAAAAAGTGCAAGGGGGAAAACATGGTAGGTTGGAAGATCAGGACTTCATCTTTAGTATATGAGAGGACCGTTCGGTAGTCTGATAACAGCAGGGAAGAAAACATTTAGACAATAGGTGCAGGAGTCGGCCATTTTGCCCCTCGAGCCAGCACCACCATTCAATGTGATCATGTCTGATCATCTACAATCAGTACCCCGTTCCTGCCTTCTCCCCATAATCCCCTGACTCCACTATATTTAAGAGCCCTATCTAGCTCTCTCTTGAAAGTATCCAGAGAACCAGCCTCCACCGCCCTCTGAGGCAGAGAATTCCACAGACTCACAACTTTCTGTGTGAAAATGTGTTTCCTCATCTCCGTTCTAAATGGCTTACCCCTTATTCTTAAACTGTGGCTCGGGACTCGCCCAAATTCGCGAACATCTTTCCTGCCTCTAGCATGTCCAAACCTTTAACAATCTTACATGTTTCAATAAGATCCCCTCTCTCATCCTTCTAAACTCCAGAGTGTACAAGCCCAGCCGCTCCATTCTAGGATATGGGCCAAATGCAGGCAAATGGGACTGGAGCATCAGGGGATTCTAGAAGGGCCTGTTTCCATGCTGTGTCTCTAAAACTAAATCGGCTTGCAGTTATAATGTTATAGCAATCACGAAACATAGTTGAGGTTCCATGCTTAATGCCTGTGGGTATTTCGAGGTTTCAGACCTGACGGAGGGAGATGCAAACGAGGAGATGGTTTAGACTGACTTTCGTAGTTGGTTTAGAGAAACAGGTCCATTCCGACCAACGATCCCCGCTTGCACTTGTTATCAATGCAATCCACTTTCTCCCCCCACCCCTTTGGCTTAGTAACTAGTTATATTTTGGGCAATATGACAATAGACAATAGACAATAGGTGCAGGAGTAGGCCATTCGGCCCTTTGAGCCAGCACCGCCATTCAATGTGATCATGGCTGATCATCCCCAATCAGTACCCCATTCCTGCCTTCTCCCCATATCCCCTGACTCCGCTATTTTTAAGAGCCCTATCTAGCTCTCTCTTGAAAGCATCCAGAGAACCACCAAAGATCCTATAGCGAGCAAGATAGATCACTCGACGAAAAAGACGTAGTACGGTCATGGGCAGATTCATGGGTGGTTTTCGGCCCCATTTCCGTAACCGGCTTCCGTCTCCGCACCAAAGATCCCATAGCGGAGCAAATATACTAGTGCGGAGACGGAAGCCGGTTACGTAAACATGCTCGTATATATAAAAGTTATTTGTTAAAAATCTGCTCCTCATTTTCAGAATTATAATTTATTAACACAAACTGTTCCCCCGCCACGTTGATTACACTGCGAGTCGGGTCGGGTCGGGTTACGGAAATGGATGAAAAAAAGGCCCACGTTCCGCTCCGTTGCGTACTACACGTCAGCCCATTGCATTTAGCAGGAGTGGTCTATCTTGCTCCGCTATAGGATCTTTGCCCACCACCGTGTTTCACAGATGAGGTGGTATGCTTTGGATCTTGGGCAGTTCCTTCTCTCCTCCACACTTTGCTCTTGCCATCACTCTGATATATTAATCTTCGTCTCATCTGTCCACAAGGCCATTTTCCAGAACTGTGGTTGCTCTTTTAAGTACTTCTTGGCAAACTGTAACCTGGCCATCCTATTTTTGCGGCTAACCAGTGGTTTGCATCTTGCAGTGTAGCCTCTGTATTTCTGTTCATGAAGTCTTCTGCGGACAGTGGTCATTGACAAATCCACATCTGACTCCTGAAGAGTGTTTCTGATCTGTCGGACAGGTGTTTGGGGATTTTTCTTTATTATAGAGAGAATTCTTCTGTCATCAGCTGTGGAGGTCTTCCTTGGTCTGCCAGTCCCTTTGTGATTAGTAAGCTCACCAGTGCTCTCTTTTTTATTAATGATGTTCCAAACTGTTGATACAATACAATACAATACAATACAATACAATACCATTTATTGTCATTTGAACCTCAAATGAGGTTCAAACGAAATTTGGCTTCTGCAGTCATACAAACAAGTAAAAAGAACCAGGACACAACACAATTTACACAAACATCCATCACAGCGAATCTCCTCCTCGCTGTGATGGAAGGCAAAGTCTTATCTCTCCCCTGCACTCCCCATTCTCCTCTGCACTCTCCATTCTCCTCCCATTCTCCTCCCGATAGGTAAGCCTGAGGTTTGGCTGATGTCTCTAATAGCCCTGTCCCACTGTACAAGTTCATTCAAGTGCTCTCCCGAGTTTAAAAAAAAAATTAATCTCCTGGTAAGCACGTAGAATGTACGTAGCGGGTACGTCGGAGCTCGGGATGTCTCTTAGCGGCTCGTAACGCTAACGGCAGGTACTCGGGAAACGCAGTAAGCTTGGGAAGACTCGTGAAGATTTTTCAACATGTTGAAAAATGTCCACGAGAGCCTTGAGTACCGACGAGTGGCCATTACCGTAAATCTCCGTGTTCATAGATACATAGATACATAGAAAATAGGTGTAGGAGTAGGCCATTCGGCCCTTCGAGCCTACACCACCATTCAATATGATCATGGCTGATCATCCAACTCAGTATCCCGTACCTGCCTTCTCTCCATACCCCCTGATCACCTTAGCCACAAGGGCCACATCTAACTCCCTCTTAAATATAGCCAATGAACTGGCCTCAACTACCCTCTGTGGCAGAGAGATCCAGAGATTCACCACTCTCTGTGTGAAAAAGTTTTTCCTCATCTCGGTCTTAAAGGATTTCCCCCTTATCCTTAAGCTGTGACCCCTTGTCCTGGACTTCCCCAACATCGGGAACAATCTTCCTGCATCTAGCCTGTCCAACCCCATAAGAATTTTGTACGTTTCTATAAGATCCCCTCTCAATCTCCTAAATTCTAGCGAGTATAAGCCAAGTCTATCGTCTTTCTTCATATGAAAGTCGTGACATCCAAGGAATCAGTCTGGTGAACCTTCTCTGCACTCCCTCTATGGCTTTAATGTCCTTCCTCAGATTTGGAGACCAAAACTGTACGCAATACTCCAGGTGTGGTCTCACCAAGACCCTGTACAACTGCAGTAGAACCTCCCTGCTCCTATACTCAAATCCTCTTGCTATGAAGGCCAACATACCATTCGCTTTCTTCACTGTCTGCTGCACCTGCATGCCTACTTTCAATGACTGGTGTACCATGACACCCAGGTCTCGCTGCATCTCCCCATTTCCTAATCGGCCACCATTTAGATAATAGTCTGCCTTCCCGTTTTTGCCACCAAAGTGGATAACCTCACATTTATCCACATTATACTGCATCTGCCAAACATTTGCCCACTCACCCAGCCTATCCAAGTCACCTTGCAGTCTCCTAGTATCCTCCTCACAGCTAACACTGCCCCCCAGCTTAGTGTCATCCGCAAACTTGGAGATGTTGCTTTCAATTCCCTCATCCAGGTCATTAATATAAATTGTAAATAGCTGGGGTCCCAGCACTGTGCCTTGCGGTACCCCACTAGTCACTGCCTGCCATTGTGAAAAGGACCCGATTACTCCTACTCTTTGCTTCCTGTTTGCCAGCCAGTTCTCTATCCACATCAATACTGAACCCCCAATACCGTGTGATTTAAGTTTGTATCCTAATCTCTTATGTGGTACCTTGTCGAAAGCCTTCTGAAAGTCCACATCCACTGGTTCTCCCCTATCCACTCTACTAGTTACATCCTCGAAAAATTCTATAAGATTCGCCAGACACGATTTACCTTTCGTAAATCCATGCTGACTTTGTCCAATGATTTCAACACTTTCCAAATGTGCTGCTATCCCATCTTTAATAACTGACTCTAGCAGTTTCCCCACTACCGATGTTAGACTAACTGGTCTGTAATTCCCCGTTTTCTCCCTCCCTCCCTTCTTAAAAAGTGGGGTTACGTTTGCTACCCTCCAATCCTCAGGAACTACTCCAGAATCTAAAGAGTTTTGAAAAATTATCACTAATGCATCCACTATTTCTGGAGCTACTTCCTTAAGTACTCTGGGATTCAGCCTATCTGGCCCTGGTGATTTATCGGCCTTTAATCCATTCAATTTACCCAACACCGCTTCCCGACTAACCTGGATTTCACTCAGTTCCTCCATCTCCTTTGACCCGCGGCCCCCTGCTATTTCCAGCAGATTATTTATGTCTCCCTTAGTGAAGACGGAACCAAAGTAGTTATTCAATTGGTCCGCTATATCCTTGGTCCCCATGATCAATTCACCTGTTTCTGACTGCAAGGGACCTACATTTGTTTTAACTAATCTCTTTCTCTTCACATATCTATAAAAACTTTTGCAGTCAGTTTTTATGTTCCCTGCCAGTTTCCTTTCATAATCTATTTTCCCGTTCCTAATTAAGCCCTTTGTCTTCCTCTGCTGGTCTCTGAATTTCTCCCAGTCCTCTGGTATGCTGCTTTTTCTGGCTAATTTGTACGCATCATCTTTTGCTTTGATACTATCCCTGATTTCCCTTGTTATCCACGGATGCACTACCTTCCCTGATTTATTCTTTTGCCAAACTGGGATGAACAATTTTTGTAGTTCATCCATGCAGTCTTTAAATGCCTTCCATTGCATATCCACCGTCAACCCTTTTAGAACTAATTGCCAGTCAATCTTGGCCAATTCACGTCTCATACCCTCAAAGTTACCTTTCTTTAAGTTCAGAACCGTTGTTTCTGAATTAACAATGTCACTCTCCATCCTAATGAAGAACTCAACCATATTATGGTCACTCTTGCCCAAGGGGGCACGCACAACAAGACTGCTAACTAACCCTTCCTCATTACTCAATACCCAGTCTAGAATAGCCTGCTCTCTCGTTGGTTCCTCTACATGTTGGTTTAGATAACTATCCCGCATACATTCCAAGAAATCCTCTTCCTCAGCACCCCTGCCAATTTGATTCACCCAATCTATATGTAGATTGAAGTCACCCATTATAACTGTTTTGCCTTTGTTGCACGCATTTCTAATTTCCTGTTTGATGCCATCCCCAACTTCACTACTACTGCTAGGTGGCCTGTACACAACACCCACCAGCGTTTTCTGCCCCTTAGTGTTTCGCAGCTATACCCATACCGATTCCACATCCTCCAAGCCAATGTCCTTCCTTTCCACTGCGTTAATCTCCTCTCTAACCAGCAACGCTACCCCACCTCCTTTTCCTTTCTCTCTATCACTCCTGAATATTGAATATCCCTGGATGTTCAGCTCCCAGCCTTGGTCACCCTGGAGCCATGTCTCCGTGATCCCAACTATATCATAATCATTAATTGCTATCTGCACGTTCAACTCATCCACCTTATTACGAATGCTCCTTGCATTGAGACACAAAGCCTTCAGGCTTGTTTTTACAACGCTCTTACCCCTTATACAATTATGTTGAAAAGTGGCCCTTTTTGATTTTTGCCCTGGATTTGTCTGGCTGCCACTTTTACTTTTCACCTTGCTACCTATTGCTTCCGCCCGCATTTTACACCCCTCTGTTTCTCTGCTCACCCATTTAAGAACCCCACCACCTCTTATTCTCTGTTTATTATTGTTTTCTTCTTCCCCCCCTACATGTTGGGTCGGAGTGCTTTCCTTCTCTGCCTCCTGCCTCACACACTGTCTAATAGCATTCTCTATTTGAGTCCCTCCCCCCAACCATTCTAGTTTAAAGTCTCCCCAGTAGCCTTTGCAGATCTCCCCGCCAGGATATCGGTCCCCCTCAGGTTCAAGTGCAACCCATCCTTTTTGTACAGGTCGAACCTTCCACAAATGAGGTCCCAATGATCCAGAAATTTGAATCCCTGCCTTCTGCACCAGTCCTTCAGCCACGCATTTATCCTCCACCTCGCTCCATTCATACTCTCACTGTCGCGTGGCACAGGCAGTAATCCCGAGATTGTTACCTTTGCTGTCCTTCTCTTTAACTCCCCTCCTAACTCCCTAAATTCTCCTTTCAGGACCTCTTCTCTTTTTTTTACCTATGTCATTGGTACCTATATGTACCACGACCTCGGGCTCCTCTCCCTGCCCTTTCAGGATATCTTGGACACGTTGAGACACATCACAGACCCTGGCACCAGGGAGGCAAACTACCATCCGGGTCTCCCGACTGCATCCACAGAATCGCCTGTCTGACCCCCTAACTATAGAGTCCCCTATTAGTATTGCCCTCCTCTTCTTTTCCTTACCCTTCTGAGCATCAGGACCGGTCTCTGTACCGGAGGCCTGGCAGCTGTCGCTACCCCCAGGTAGGCTGTCCACCCCAACAGTGCTCAAACAGGAGTACTTATTGTCAAGGTGTACAGCCACCGGGGCACTCTCTAGTCCCTGCCTGTGCCCCTTGCCTATCCCAACCGTGATCCACTTGCCTGCCTCCTGTGGTGTTGGAGTGACCACATCCCTGTAACTCCTCTCAATGACTTCCTCGCTCTCCCTGACCAGACGGAGGTCATCGAGCTGCTGCTCCAGGTTCCTAATACGGTCCATTAGGAGCCCCATCTCGATACACCTGGCGCAGATGTGGACGTCTGGAGGGCTATCAGACTCCATGACCTCCCACATCTGACATCCAGAACAGTAAACTGCCCTGGCCCTCATACTCCCCTTACCTAGGATACAATACAAAACAAACTGCTACAATACAAAACAAACTGCTACAATACAAAACAAACTGCTATAATACAGTACAATCAGCAGGGATCTGACTCCCAATCAGCTATTCCTTGGAGCGCAAGAGGATGAGGGATGATCTTATAGAGGTGTACAAAATCATGAGATGAATAGATAGGGTGAATGCACAGTCTTTTATCCAGAGTAGAGGAATCAAGAACCAGAGGATATAGGTTTAAGGTGAGGGGGGAACGGTTTAACAGGTACCTGAGGGGTAACTATTTACACAAAGGGTGGTAGGTGTATGGAACGAGCTGCTGGAGGAGGTAGTTGAGGCAGGTACTATCGTAATGTTTAAGAGACACTTGGACAGGGTACACGGATAGGATAGGTTTGGAGGGAAATGGGCCAAACGTGGGCAGGTGGGACTAATGTAGATGGGACATGTTGGTCGGCACGAGCAATTTGGGCCGTAGGGCCTGTTTCCACGGTGTCTGATTCTATGATTACAGTCAAGCCGCACACATGTACAACAGGTAGTCCAAAGAGAACAAAGTAAGCAGGGTAGAGTATAGAGTTTTAGCTACAGAGAAAGTGCAGATTAAAAAAGTGCAAGGGGGAAAACATGGTAGATTGGAAGATCAGGAATTCATCTTTAGTATATGAGAGGACCGTTCATCAGTCTGATAACAGCAGGGAAGAAGCTGTTCCTGAGTCTGGTGGTCCGTGCTTTCAAGGGTCGGGACCTTTCTTCACTTGCCAGGCTTTGTCCTTCCCCCACTTCTCTTTAACAACTTTCTCCCCCCCCCCCTCACTTCCACCCCACAACAGGGAGGGGGAATCAAGGACATAGGTTTAAGGTGGGGGGGGGGGGTGGGAGATGTATTAGGAACCCGAGGGGTAACTTTATCACACAGAGGCTAGGGGGTATATGGAACTAGCTGTCAGGTGACATACAGTAGTTGAGGCAGAGACTATAAAAACATTTAGACAATGGACAATAAGTGCAGGAGTCGGCCATTCGGCCCCTCGATCCAGCACCGCCATTCAATATGATCATGGCTGATCATCCCCAATCAGTACCCCATTCCTGCCTTCTCCCCATATCCCCTGACTCCGCTATCTTTAAGAGCCCTATCTCGTTCTCTCTTGAAAGCATCCAGAGAACATGCCTCCACCGCCCTCTGAGGCAGAGAATTCCACAGACTCACCACTCTCTGTGAGAAAAAGTGTTTCCTCGTCTCTGTTCTAAATGGCTTACTCTTTATTCTTAAGGGCGGCACAGTGGCGCAGTGGGTAGAGCCGCTGCCTCACTGCGCCACAGACCCGGGTTCGATCCTGACCTTCGGTGCTGTATGTGTGGAGTTTGCACGTTTACCATGTGACCGCGTGGGCTTCCTCCGGGTGCTCCGGTTTCCTCCCACATCCCAAAGACGTGTGGGTTTGTAGGTTAATCGGCCCTCTGTAAATTGCCCCCTGGTGTGTAGGGAGTGGATGAGAAAGTGGGATAGCATAGAACTAGTGTGAACGTGTGATCGATGGTCAGCGTGGACTCGGTGGGCCGAAGGGCCTGTTTTCACGCTGTATCTCTACTAAACATCATTGCATATATTTAGTTCATTATTGTCACGTGCACCGAGGTACAGTGAAAAGCTTTTTAGTTGCGTGGGATCCAGTCAGCGGAAAGACAATACATGATTACAATTAAGCCGTCCACTGTGAATTAAGATGAGCTTAGTCAGCCTGATAGAAGCATGTGGAATCTTGCTAGGGTTGCCAACTGTCCCGTATTAGCTAGGGACATCCCGTATATTGGGCTAAATTGGTTTGTCCCGTATGGGACCGCCCTTGTCCCGTATTTGACTGCTACTACTCGGGTCGAGGGGACTGTCGGGTCGGAGCGCCGCGTTCGGTTCCCGCCTCACCCGTCCTGACGTAGTGCAGCCCAGGGAGTGCAGCAGCAGCAACGCCTCGCCCGTGGCCCCGTCGGTCGGTCGGCAGCCCGGCCAGCTGTCCGACCTTCGGACCTTCGCTTACCGCCGACACCACCACCACCCCTCCTTCTCATGGCCGATCATCGGTTCATGAGTTGGATGGGGTGTCCGGACCGGGCCAAAACTCCTCAGCTGGCCTGCCGGCTGGGCTTTGTGTGCAGTCCAGCACCCGGACCAACTCATCATTCACCCAGCCACGGCCGAGTCGCTCGACGAATTGCCGTCGGGAATTTGTCCCGTATTTTGACCTTTTGTCCCTTATTTAGGAGTGAGAAAGTTGGCAACCCTAAATGTCGCTGTGCAATCTGCCTTCATACTGGGAATTCTCAGCCTAGAAAATAAGTTCCCTGAGCCAAGAGGAAGTCTGGATATAAAACAGTTGCGTTTTCTTTTCCCCTCCCACCGTCCTGTGTGACCAGAGCAGAGGAAATTCACAGCGACAGCCCCTTCCCCTTGAAGCCAAGCACATTCTTGTGGGGGCTTTGTTCCCTGCTCAAAGTTAGATGTAAAAAGAACTCGATAGCTGGCCTTTAGTTTGGAGATACAGCGCGGAATCAGGCCCTTCGGCCCACTGAGTCCATGCCGTCGAGCGATCACCCGTTTACACTGGTTCTATAGTTTAGATTAGTTTAGTTTAGTTTAGAGATACAGCATGGAAACAGGCCCTTCGTCCCACCGTGTCCGCACCGACCAGCGATCCCCGCACACTCGCACTATCCTACACACTAGGGACAATTTGGAATCTTTCCCGAAGCCAATTAACCTACAAACCTTTGTTGGAAGGGACATAAAATGCTGGAGTAACTTAGTGGGACAGGCAGCATCTCTGAAGAGAAGGAATGGGTGATGTTTCGGCTCGAGACCCTTCGACCCGAAACGTCACCCATTCCTTCCCTCCAGAGATGCTGCCTGTCTCGCTGAGATACGCCAGCACTTTGTGTGTAACCTACAAGCCTGTACGTCTTTGGAGAGCGAGAGGAAGCCAGAGCACATGGGGAAAATCCGTGCGGTCTCATGGGGAGAACGTATAAACTCCATACAATCAGCACTGATTGAACCTGGATCTCTGGTGCTGTAAGGCAGCAACTCTACCACTGTGCCACGCTTAGTCTAGAGATGTAGCGTGGAAATAGGCCCTTCGGCCCATTAAGTTCATGCCGACCAGCGATCACCCGTTCGCACTAGTATGGGTATCCCACGTTCACATCCAGTCGCTACACACTAGGGGCACGTGACTTTACCCGAGCCCGTGCTCACGGTCGGGAGCCATGACAGCGAGTTTTAAGAAATTCTGCCGTGAATTTTATTCAAAGGAACGCGGCGTCATTAATACTTGGTCAAAACACAATTACATTTTACTGAGGAATGTGGATCGATGTATTGATGACACATTGTATAACTACGTGTTAACTACTGGCTGTTAACAAGTGCTAACAGTGGCAGTTAACAAATCGTTTTCGTCTCATGGCGAGTGCAGCGTTGACTTGTTGTAACGATTATCCATGGTCGAACAACTCTGACTACCTTCTTTTACAGAAATTGGACATAAACTGGAAAATGAAAAGAAGGTGAATGCCGTCCCCCAGCGTACCCCCCCATTTCCATCACTGGTAAAGATAGCACCCATAGTCAGGATTGAAATTAGGTCTCTGGTGCTGCGAGGCAGCAGCTCTACCGCTACACCACTGTACTGCCCATGTGAATATAGTGCAGAATAGAGTTCTCAGCATTGTAGCGCATCAGTTCCACAGACAAAGTCCAATGTCCACAATGGGGTAGAGGTGAATCGGACAGTACCCTAGCTTATGGAAGGACCGTTCAGAAGCCTGATAACAGAGGGGAAGAAGCTGTTCCTGAGTCTGGCGGTGCGCGCTTTCATGTAGAGAGAGCTATGCAATGATTATTTTTGTCTATGTTTTGATGAAGAAAGTTTACTTTGAATGTTATAAATAAAGCCACCCACGTTCAAAGCCAAGTTTGGAACTAATAACTAGGTGCAGCAGGAGTAGTAAAGTTGAACGCAGATATCTATTTTTGGGACAGTTTCTTCCCAGCTGTTATCAGGCAACTGAACCATCCTATCACCAACTAGAGAGCGGTTGTACAGAGCACTAGTGAGACCACACCTGGAGTATTGTGTGCAGTTTTGCAGTAATTTGAGGAAGGGCATTCTTGCTATTGAGGGAATAGCGCGTAGGTTTACAAGGTTAATTCCCGGGATGGCAGGACTGTCATATGCTGAGAGAATTGAGCAGCTGGGCTTGTACACTCTGGAGTTCAGAAGGATGAGAGGTGATCTCATTGAAACATATAAGATTGTTAAGGGCTTGGACACACTAGAGGCAGGAAACAAGTTCCCGATGTTGGGGGAGTCCAGAAAAAGGGACCACAGTTTAAGAATAAGGAGTAAGCCACTTAGAACGGAGACGAGGAAACACTTTTTCTCACAGAGAGTGGTGAGTCTGTGGAATTCTCTGCCTCAGAGGGCGGTGGATGCAGGTTCTCTGGATGCTTTCAAGAGAGAGCTAGATAGGGCTCTTAAAAATAGCGGAGTCAGGGGATATGGGGAGAAGGCAGGAACGGGGTACTGATTGGGGATGATCAGCCATGATCACATTGAATGGCAGTGCGGGCTCGAAGGGCCGAATGGCCTACTCCTGCACCTATTGTTTAATGTCTATTGGTTCTGGCCTCCCATCTACCTCATTGGAGACCCTCGGACTATCTTTAACCGGACATTACTGGACTTTCCCTTGCACTAAACGTAACTGCCTTTATCCTGTATCTGTACACTGTGGACGGCTCGATTGAAATCTTGTATAGTCTTTCCGCTGACTGGATAACACGCAACAAAAAAAGCTTTTCACTGTAGGAAGGAACTACAGATACTGGTTTAAACCGAAGATAGACACTAAAAGCTGGAGAAACTCAATGGGACAGGCAGTATCTCGGGAGTGAAGGAGACTTCAGACTTCAGGTCGAAAGAAGGGTTTCTTATAGAAACATAGAAATTAGGTGCTGGAGTAGGCCATTCGGCCCTTCGAGCCTGCACCGCCATTCAATATGATCATGGCTGATCATCCAACTCAGTATCCCGTACCTGCCTTCTCTCCATACCCTCTGATCCCTTTAGCCACAAGGGCCACATCTAACTCCCTCTTAAATATAGCCAATGAACTGGCCTCGACTACCCTCTGTGGCAGAGAGTTCCAGAGATTCACCACTCTCTGTGTGAAAAAAGTACTTCTCATCTCGGTTTTAAAGGATTTCCCCCTTATCCTTAAGCTGTGACCCCATGTCCTGGACTTCCCCAACATCGGGAGCAATCTTCCTGCATCTAGCCTGTCCAACCCCTTAAGAATTTTGTAAGTTTCTATAAGATCCCCTCTCAATCTCCTAAATTCTAGCGAGTATAAACCAAGTCTATCCAGTCTTTCTTCATAAGACAGTCCTGACATCCCAGGAATCAGTCTGGTGAACCTTCTCTGCACTCCCTCTATGGTTATAATGTCCTTCCTCAGATTTGGAGACCAAAGCTGTACGCAATACTCCAGGTGTGGTCTCACCAAGACCCTGTACAACTGCAGTAGAACCTCCCTGCTCCTATACTCAAATCCTTTTGCTATGAAAGCTAACATACCATTCGCTTTCTTCACTGCCTGCTGCACCTGCATGCCTACTTTCAATGACCGGTGTACCATGACACCCAGGTCTCGCTGCATCTCCCCTTTTCCTAGTCGGCCTCCATTTAGATAATAGTCTGCTTTCCTGTTTTTGCCACCAAAATGTATAACCTCACATTTATCCACATTATACTGCATCTGCCAAACATTTGCCCACTCATCCAGCCTATCCAAGTCACCTTGCAGTCTCCTAGCATTCTCCTCACAGCTAACACTGCCCCCCCAGCTTAGTGTCATCCGCAAACTTGGAGATATTGCCTTCAATTCCCTCATCCAGATCATTAATATATATTGTAAATAGCTGGGGTCCCAACACTGAGCCTTGCGGTACCCCACTAGTCACTGCCTGCCATTGTGAAAAGGACCCGTTTACTCCTACTCTTTGCTTCCTGTTTGTCAGCTAGTTCTCTATCCACATCAATACTGAACCTCCAATGCCATGTGCTTTACGTTTGTATACTAATCTCTTATGTGGGACCTTGTCGAAAGCCTTCTGGAAGTCCAGATACACTACATCCACTGGTTCTCCCCTATCCACGCTACTAGTTACATCCTCAAAAAATTCTATAAGATTCGTCAGACATGATTTACCTTTCGTAAATCCATGCTGACTTTGTCCAATGATTTCACCACTTTCCAAATGTACTGCTATCCCATCTTTAATAACTGACTCTAGCAGTTTCCCCACTACCGATGTTAGACTAACTGGTCTGTAATTCTCCGTTTTCTCTCTCCCTCCCTTCTTAAAAAGTGGGGTTACGTTTGCTACCTGCCAATCCTCAGGAACTACTCCAGAATCTAAAGAGTTTTGAAAGATTATTACTAATGCATCCACTATTTCTGGAGCTACTTCCTTAAGTACTCTGGGATGCAGCCTATCTGGCCCTGGGGATTTATCGGCCTTTAATCCATTCAATTTACCCAACACCACTTCCCGACTAACCTGGATTTCACTCAATTCCTCCAACTCCTTTGACCCTGCTATTTCCGGCAGATTATTTATGTCTTCCTTAGTGAAGACGGAACCAAAGTAGTTATTCAATTGGTCCGCCATATCCTTGTTCCCCATGATCAACTCACCTGTTTCTGACTGCAAGGGACCTACATTTGTTTGTCACATTATCTCGTTATATGTGACAATAGTAAACTAAGCTAAAGTAAACTAACTAAACTACATAACTAAACCAAACAACTAAACTAAACTATTAAATTCAACAAGTAAACTAAACTAAACTCTGCAACAGCTCAGTGTAAATATTGGCTCATTTAAAAGCAGCCACACCCACTTTGGAAAATGACTTTAATTTATTGAAGAGATGTCCTAAAATAGACCAAGTGTCTGTTTGAAGGGATCTTTCAAAGCCCCGGTCTGAGTGGGTGATGTGGCTTTAAATATTGCTCGGGCCACTCGAGAGTTAGCTTGAAGGGAGACTTTGTCTGCGTTTCCCCTGACATCAGCACCAGATTAAACTTCACTTATCTCCTCAGCTGTGGGATCTCTCTGTCCCTCCCTCTCTCTCTCTGTCTCTCTCCGGCTGAAGCTGCTGCCCCTCGATCGGAGATCGGCGGAGAGACGGGGAACAGCTTGGATGAGCCGCTGAGTCCTTGGTCTGTCTTGTTGGACGTGGCTCCCCGCTGTCTCCTCTCCTGAACCCAGTGGTCGCCCGTGCCTCGTGTCTCTCTGCCGTTGGATCACCCCCCCCCCCGGGTCCCTCTCGACGCCCCCCGGAGCCAGGCTCCCCGATAGGAAGCCGTGAATCTTCTGGCCGTGTCCCGTGGACGCGGACCTGCCTCCGGATGGGTGAAGGGGACAAATCATGGCTGCGGCTGCTTCTTCTAGTCCTTGTCTCCTTGTCCGGGCAGACAGAAGGTTTGAAGCAGGACAGGACCACCCTGAGAAGAGCAGGTAAGGAGAGAGAGAGGGGGGAGGAGGGGGGAGAGGAGGGGGGGGGGGGAATAGAGCGTTTGACAGCTCTGGGCCTGTACTCGATGGAGTTTAGAAGGAAGACGGGGGGATCTCTTTAGACATTAGACTTCAGAGATACAGCCTGGAAAGGCCCTTCGGCCCACCAGGTCCTTGCCGACCAACGATCCCCGCACGCTAGCATTACCCTGCACGCACTCGGGACAACTTGCAATGTTTACCAAAGCCAAATAATCTACAAATCTGCACCTTTTTGGGATGTGGGAGGAAACCGGAACACCCGGAAAAACATGCAAACTCCGTACAGACAGCACCAGTAGTCAGGATCAAGCCCGGGTCTCTGGCGCTGTGAGGCAGCAACTCTACCGCTGTATCACCGTGCCACCCTAATCTCATTGAAACTTACCGAATAGTGAAAGGCCTGGATAGAGTGGATGTGGAGAGGATGTTTCCACTAGTGGGAGAGTCGAGGACCAGAGGCCATAGACACAGAATTAAAGGACGTACCTTTGGAACAGAAATGGGGAGGAATTTATTTTAGCCAGAGGGTGATGAATCTGTGGAGGCCAAGACATTGGGTATTTTTAAAGCGGAGATTGACATATTCTTGATTAGTACAGGTGTCATGGAGAAGGCAGGAGAATGGGGTCAGGAGGGAGAGATAGAACAGCCATGATTGAATGGCTGAGTAGACTTGATGGGATGAATGGACTCATTTTGCTCCTATCACTTTTGAAATTATGAAGCTACCACCTCCTTATGGTTAGGATTATTATGGTGATGTATTGAATAACAGCGGCAAGCTTTGCTTTGCACGCTATCTAATCAGATCAGATGATCCCATGCATAAATACAATCAAGTCAAACCAGTACAATAGGTGGAGCAAAGGGGAAGATACAGAGTGCAGAATATAGTTCTCAGCATTGTAGCGCATCAGTTCCAGAGACAAAGTCCAATGTCCGCAATGGGGTAGAGGTGAATCGGACAGTACCCTAGCTTATGGAAGGACCGTTCAGAAGCCTGATAACAGAGGGGAAGAAGCTGTTCCTGAGTCTGGTGGTGCGGGCTTTCAAGCTTCTGTACCTTCTGCCGGACGGGAGCGGGGAGAAGAAGGAATGACCGGGGTGGGACAGGGACAAGTCTTTGATTATGTTGGCTGCTTTCCCGAGGTAGCGTGAAGTGTAGATGGAGTCGATGGTGGGGAGTGTGGTCTGTGTGATGGACTGGGCTCCATCTACAATGGTGGGGAGTGTGGTCTGTGTGATGGACTGGGCTCCATCTACAATGGTGGGGAGTGTGGTCTGTGTGATAAACAGAAAGTGGTGGAGTAACTCAGCGGGTCGGGCAGCATCTGTGGAGAACATGGATAGGTGACGTTTCACAGTGTGCTGGAGTAACTCAGCGGGTCAGGCAGCATCTGTGGAGAACATGGATAGGTGACGTTTCACAGAGTGCTGGAGTAACTCAGCGGGTCAGGCAGCATCTGTGGAGAACATGGATAGGTGGCATTTCACAGAGTGCTGGAGTAACTCAGCGGGTCAGGCAGCATCTGGGGAGAACATGGATAGGTGACGTTTCGGGTCGGGACCCTTCTTCAGTCTACAGGGTGATGGGGCTGAACTCGGAAACAGCTCCCCCATCCGCCCCCTGGTCGCACCCCTGCCCTCTTAGGCATTAGGGGTTGTCTCGGGACACGAGCCCACTCATGGGCGCAGAGGGGGCAATTGGGCAGGGGGCGGGCTGATGGGGTGAGGCCCCTCGTGGGTGTGGGGGGAAGGAAAGAGCGGGAGATGGAGGGAGCGGGAATGGTCGTGCAGGGAAGGAAGAGAGGGGAGAGGGAGGGAGAAAATTGACGAGGGGAGAGCAAACGAGAAGGTGAGATGGAGGGGGAGGGGAGGCGGAACATGGTGGTGGAGGGATAGATGGAGGCAGGGGCGGATGGAGGGGAGGGGGGAGGAGGAGGGTGGAGGAAGTGGTGCAGGGGGCCAAGGAGGGGATGGGGGGGGGATGAAGGGAGAGGGGTGGAAGGATGGAAATGGATTGATAGATGGGGGCTGGATGGGTGACAATAGACAATAAACAATAGGTGCAGGAGTAGACCATTCGGCCCTTCGAGCCAGCACCGCCATTCAATGTGATCATGGCTGATCATCCACAATCAGTACTCCGTTCCTCCCTTCTCCCCATATCCCCTGACTCCACTATTTTTAAGAGCCCTATCTAGCTCTCTCTTGAAAGCATCCAGAGAACCTGCCTGCACCGCCCTCTGAGGCAGAGAATTCCACAGACTCACCACTCTCTGTGAGAAAAAGTGTTTCCTCGTCTCCGTTCTAAATGGCTCAGTGCCACCCCCGGCGGGGAGTGGGGGGGGGGGGGCGGAGGTGTTTGGGCCGGTGGTGGGAGGAGACAGGGAAGGGTGCGCGGCCATATTTACCATGATGTCCAACCAACAGGGAGAGAGATTTCTCTGGCCAATGGCTGGTCCCTGCTGTAGATGGGCCAATGGCCATTGGGTTAGGCATGGCCATTGCTCCGGTTCATGCTGCAGATTGACCAATGACCATTGGCCTTTGCTCTGTAGATGGACCAATGGCCATTGACCTTTGCTCTGTAGATGGACCAATGGCCATTGGCCTTTGCTCTGTAGATGGGCCAATGGCCATTGACCTTTGCTCAGTAGATGGACCAATGGCCATTGGCCTTTGCCCTGTAGATGGACCAATGGTCATTGGCCTTTGCTCTGTAGATGGGCCAATGGCCATTGGCCTTTGCTCTGTAGATGGACCAATGGCCATTGGCCTTTGCTCTGTAGATGGGCCAATGGCCATTGGCCTTTGCTCTGTAGATGGACCAATGGTCAATGCGAGAGAGTCCCTGGCCAACTAAGTTCCCCGCTGATACCTCTGTTGCTGGGCAGATCAACAGCAATGCTGAGACAAAGATCAGGAAAGAGATGGAGAAGGTGATCACGGGCAGGTACATGGATAGGAAAGGTTTAGAGCAGCGTTTCTCAACCTTTTTACC